>JADBJO010000068.1:1189786-1202286 GCA_016801955.1 Conus betulinus
GCTTTTAACCTACCTTCATAGGGAAGATTTGTATATTCTTTACAAGCTTTGTTGTTGCTCTTCTTTGTGCTATTTCCAAAGCAGCAGACTGCTTCTTTAATCGAGGATACCAAATTGTATTGCCATATTCCAAATGTGGTCTAACGAAAACCTTGTATAGTTTTGTAAAAATATCTTTATCAATGTGAATAAAAGTACGTTTAATTAAACCAATCATTTTATTAGCTTTATTTATAGAGTTTTGAATATGCTTATCGATTACCAGGCCAGAATCAAAAGTGACACCAAGATCTTTTTCATAATCACATTTTGAAATATCTGCATGCTCACCAGTATTACTGTTTAGCATTGTATATTGGTATCTGGGTTCTTACGTCCAACATATAACATGTTGCACACTTGTCCGCATTAAAATGCAAGTTCCATGTGGTAGACCATTCGGATAAGTTATCAATATCATTTTGTAATGTACTATATTATAAGTTGTATTGTAAATTTTTGTATTGTCTGCAAATATTTTGCAAATACTTTCCACCGAGTTTTTGGCAGATCATTTATAAATATTGTAAATAATATGGGACCCAAAATATTCCCTTGTGGTATTCCACTTAGAACTTCCGTAAAATCTGCATATGAACTTCCTACTCTGACTCTTTGCTTTCTTTTAGTTAAAAATCCCTTATCCATGTATGCACTCTACCTGTAATTCCATATGCTGATAATTTTACTAAAAGCCTCTCATAAGGAACAGAATCGAAAGCCTTTTTAAAGTCTAAATAAAGTATATCTACATTGTTGCCATTATCTAAAAGTTTTGTTAAATCCTCCATGACAAGTAAAAGTTGTGTTACACAAGATCGATGTTTACGGAAACCATGCTGGCATTCAGTGTATAAATTGTTCAAGGTCATATGATGTACGATAACATCCTGTATGATCGATTCCATAATCTTACATACAATTGATGTAAGACTAACAGGCCTATAATTTCCAGGATCTGTCCCAGTACCTTTTTTTTTTTTTTTTTTTTAAAATAAAGCTGTTACATTGCAGACTTCCAAGCCATGGGTACCACGCCTGATTTAATTGACTTGTTGAACAAAATACTGAAAGGTAATGCTAGCTCATTATATGACTCCTTAAGAACTCTTGCAGGAATCATATCAGGTCCACAAGTTTTATTAGGGTTTATATTTTTAAGCCTCTCTCTGACTGCTCTGGGTGTAATACACATACCAGTTACGGTGACTCTGTTGGACCTTGAACCAGCTTCCAAGATAGGAACATTACTGGTATCTTCTTTTGTGACCACACTAGAGATAAAGTCATTTAAAGTATTTGCCTTGTCTTCATCTGACACTGCTAAACCACCATCTTTTGCATTCAGTGGACTAATGCCAATATTTGTCCTGGTCTGGGATTGTACATACTTCCAAAACTTTTTAGGATGAAACTTTACAATTTGATTTTTTTTTTTTTTTTTCAAATTCGATTCTTTCTTTTTTTGTTATTTTTTTTTACATTCATTCCTCTTCCTTCTGTACTTCATATACTCACTACCTTGTTTAGTGCACATAAATGTTTTATATGCATTTTTTTAAAAACTTTCCTCTATGCTTTTTTGTTTTATCCAGTCATGTTTTTTTTTTTTTGTTGTTTTTTTTTTTCGATATATGTGTGAACACTCCTTTTTTGGAATATGTTTATCAATACACTTATGAATAGTGTTCTTGATCATTTTCCGACTCTCATCCACATCCAAGAGGGTACTTCCACACCAATTTATCATACCCAAATCTTTTCTTAAATTTTCATAGTCACCCTTATTGAAATCATATCTATATTCGCCCAGTAAATATGAATAACTGTACATGCTGTCAAAAAGAAATGAAAGGGCACAGATTATTGAAGTCCTGGAATTAAAGGGGAGAAACAAATTCGTACTATATCTTTATTTTTTTTCAAAACACCCCCCCCCCCCCCCCCCCCCTCCGCTTCACCCCCCCCCCCCCCCCCCCTTTTTTTTTTTTTTCCACCACTGGGACAAATCTTGATGTCAGTCAGATGATCGTGATAACGTCAATAAGTATTTAATTTAGTCAGATTCACCACTGTCGATTCTCGCTCATGCAACGTGGACACACAATCCAGTCAGACGAGATAGAGACGCCCCCCCCCCCCCCCCCCCCCCCCCTTCTCTTTCATCTCTTGTACATCCTTTACATAAAATTCTTTCTATTATGGTTCACGTCATTGCACGGATATGTTTCAGTCAGCACAGTGATAGGTCTTCATTGACTCACAGAAAAAGAAAAAGGAGAAAAAAAAAAAAAAACCTTTTCTTTCAAAGTTGGCATCAACAGTCTCACACAAAATATCTGTGTTTACAAAGTTCCCTGGTCAGTACAGACCTACAGCCTGACAGGTTTGTTTGCCGATTTCAGCATCAGCCAGCCACAACATTCTGTCAGTCTCTGTGTGATCTCTCGTCAAACACACACACACACACACACACACACACACACACACGCACGCACACGGATTCACGCACACGCGCGCGCACGCACACACACACACACACGGATTCACGCACAACACACGCACGCACGCACACACACACACACACACACACACACACACACACACACACACACACACACTGTACCTCTTTCAAAAGAAAAGAAAACAAGACTTACTTGCCCCCCGGAGGTTTTCTGAGCCTTCTGTAAGCTGCCTTTGCTTTTGTCACCACTTTTGTCATTTAAAAAAGAAAGAAAGAAAAAAAAAAAAAAAAGAAAGAAAGAAAGAAAGAAAATGCGATGAGGCATGCACGCACCTTTGCCAGCCCCTCGCTCTCCAGACGATGTCGACAATTTTGTCCACCATTCAGCTACCTGTCCCACAAGGTCCCACCTGTGTTACCAGTCACCCTGTACGTGTTACAAGTTTACTACACGTGTGGCTCGCATGCAGGCTGCACGATTTCCATGAGTAGGAGGGCTGTATATAGCACAAGACGTTTAACATCCTCCCTCTTTGCCAAACGTTTGAAAAAGCGATCTATATTTTCCATCGAGAGACACTTTAAACAGATAAAAACACACGTCACCGTGAGGGACTTGAGCACACTCCCAACATCCCCCCCCCCCCCCTCCCTCCCCTAAATAACTCGATCTCCTTTGAAAGAGCTGTTTTCTGTCGTTTAGGGCGAAACAGTTTTAATACAGCTTGTGTGTTGGTCTTTGTAGAACATTCAGGAGATTTGCTAATGACGTTAGGCTGCTGGGCCACAGGAACTCATGCCGAACGTCTCACGCCTCATGCTTCACGTCTTACATTTCGAGCTCTGGGCCGCAGGAGGCCACGCCACGCTATTCACGCGTCACGTGTCAGTTGTGTGTTGACTTTGCCAGAATGCGCTGCCAATGAGATTGGTTAAAAGACATGGAAAAGACCAGTTGTACTGAATGTTGTGTTGCTGACACTACAAAATTTGACATCAATCTGTACGTGTGTACTAGCCCTGAAATAAAGGTGCCACCTCTATTGGTTGACTGGGTCATGAATTGCAATAAATAAATAAACAAATCTATTAAAAGTTACCTTTGGGTGCAGTCAGAATCTTTGCCAACTCTTCCAAAACTGTGCTCTTTGATCTTTGTCCTTGTAGTCGGGCACACGTGGATTCCAGAGGAGGGGCCATGCCCGAACCAAGTCCATTCATTTTTCTTTGTAGTCATCCATATTGAACTGGCCAATGGTAACCAGGACCTTGAACTTCACGCATCGAAAGAAAGTGAACAGCCCCATTTCTCCCCTCACTCGTGAACCGTGAACCACGAAACGCGAAGCGTGAGTAGAATTGTGTGGCCCCACGCAGGAGAGACCACGTCTGTTCCTTTTTTGGGTTTTTTTTTTTGTTTGTTTGTTTTATTCACGCATGAGGCGCGAGTTTTTCTCTGGCCCAGAAGCAGATGTAGATACAGGCTACTCGACGAAGACGTGGGAAGCCTTAGGTGGCCTCCCCTCGCTCCTACTGCTTTCCCCAATTCATACCACACTGTCTTTCATGTTGGTATGAAAATATCAAACAATACTACTATTAATACTAACATAATCTACACATGAATCCTTTTGGAGCAGTGAATAAAAACAAACAAACAAAACAAAAAAAAAAAAGTGGTGCCTCATTCATTTGAACTGGTAAGTTTTAGGTTAAGTCCACCAGCACCTCCCCCTTCCCCTTCCCCCTTTTCTCCCCTCTCCCGCCCTTTCCCTTTCCCACTCTTCTTCGTTCCTCCACCCCACTCTGTCTCCCCCATACACCCTCCTCCCCTTCTCCCTTCCCATCCTTCCCTCCCCCTTCTCTCCCCCCCCCCCCCCCCCCCCACCACCACCACCTCCCAATCCCCAGCCCCGTCTGGCCCCTCTTCACCCTTCGCCTTTCCTCCAGTCTCTCTTCCACCTCCTCCCCCCCCCCCCCCTCCTCTCTCACCTTCACACTCCCCCCCCCCCCCCACCACCCCCCTCCCTCCTTTACTGCCCCCCACCTCCCTCCCCTCCCGTTCCCACCACTTCACTTACACGACAACCCCACCTCAATACCCTTCTTGTTAGACCCGATTCGAATTTCGACGTTGTTTTCCTGACCGTCTTGTAGTGAAGAGATTCGCTGTTGATAGCACTGAATCACCTTGTCAGTTTTGGAGATAAGACGAAAACTCGCTATCATACAACTTTTTCTTTAAAAAAAAAAAAAAAAGAAAAGAAAAAGATATTCTTACTCCATTACTCTGCATTCATTTTGAATGTAACATGATATGCAATGGAACAAACAACAGAAAACAAAAATACAAGTACTCCTGAATGTATGCTATTGCCCTCACTCCCCGCACAGCTTCATTCCATGAAAAAAAAAACAAAAGCAAAGAAAAACCTTGGTCAAACTCAAACTGACATCAGCTAGAGTTCACAGATGCATGTCCAGTGTGCTGAATGGCAGAGAGAGAGACGGAAAATCATAATAAATCCCACTTAATTTCAAAATTTGTGACGGTATGTTCAGGAAGATTTCCTTTCGTAACCCCTCCCCCCTACGAACGCTTTTTACCGTCAAAGATTAAGGTCAGCTTTGTTGTTGAAGATTGAAGAAAAAAAAAAATAATGCTCTTAACTGACAAGGGAACGCACAGTACCGTTAGGATTCACCAAGCAGTCTTTTTCATGAGAAGGGGGCTCAAAATGAAATCTTTTCATCATTGAAACTGAGGCAAAGTAGAAATGAACACATCAAGTGCAAGATACTATTCAAAACAGACGGCTTTCTTTTTATATATATATAGTTTGGGAGGGTGGGGGGTTGTTTTGTTTTTCTTTTCTTTTCTTGTGTTTGTTTTTCAAAACAATATGGCTCCTACAGACGCACATAGAGAAAACGCTCAGAACAATACTCACCACATCGCAGTGTGTCAATTCACTTGGTCGGCTGCGGTATTTCATCTGTTGACGGATCAGTGGGGGGAAATTCTATGTACCAAAACATGTGATCAGTCGACATAACTCGTGTGTGTGTGTGTGTGTGTGTGTGTGTGTGTGTCCGTGAGAGAGAGAGAGAGAGAGAGAGAGAGAGAGAGAGAGAGCAGTTTCCTAACCTATAAAGTGGGTTTACCAACTGGTCGAACATCTAGAAAATGGTTTGTTTGTTTTTTTATCCTATAAACCCACTATTTTTTGTGAAAACAAGTTTTCGCATAGATCTCGAAGTAATCATAATTATAGTCGGAAACGTTCTTGAACCAATACATACTTTGTCAATAGTTAATTTTATAAACTAAAATTCAACATTTCCCAAGTAGATTCCTTTAAAAAAAAAAAATGGATGTTTGAAATATAGAAAATGTATACCTTGTGAATAGTTAATTCATAAACTAAAATTCGACATTTCACAAGTGGATTCTTAAAAAAAAAAATGTCTGAAATGTGGAAAAACGTTTTAGAAATTGTTGAGAAAAAAAAAATTGTCGTAGAACATTCTAGTTTCGTTGAAATGATGAGATTTAGGCTCAGAATGGCATTTTCAATCTTTGCCTTCCAGGGCGGAATCATTTACATCTTCCAACATTTTGACTTAACAGGTGGGAAGGGGGTGGTGGTTAAGTCTTCTTCGATGAATGATTTTCTAAGGGGGGAGAGGAATGGCTTCTCTTTCGACTTTTTGTAGAAGTGGAGGGGTGGGGGTAGGAGTTGGGTTTCCGTCTTCAAATTTTTGTAAAGCTTGGATGGTGGGGTGGAAGCAGTCCATGAATGAAATGACGAAAAAAAAACAGGGACATAGTAGACTGGGTAGTCTACAGAAACAGCGATCATCTCCTTAAATCCTCAACTGTTGACAATAACCTAGCATCGGATCATTATGCTGTGAAGTGTGAATTAGATATCGTTAGGCCCGCCGTTCCAAAGACTTACAAGGAAGTTAGGAAAATTTCTGCTATCGATATAGAGGCTTTCAAATCTGATCTGACCACGGCCATACCGAGCGAGCCATCGGCCTGTCAGCTGACCTCTGCCCTCCGTGCCACGCTTGATAAGCATGCTCCAGTGAGCAGGCGCTTGATCACTGGTCGCTCACTGTGTCAATGGCACAACACAGTGGGTCCCGAGTTGTCGGAGGGGGGCTGAGAGGCGATGGCGCGCCACGGGACTGACTGTGCACAGGGAAATATATCAAACAGCGAGAAATCATGTTACTGACATTGTTCATCAAGCAAAAACTTTGTTCTATTCTTCTTCAAAGATATTTGGCCTGTAATACGGCCAAGCAACTATTTAATGTCACAAATAGCCTCCTAGGCAAAGTCAGCTACTCCCCCCCCCCCCCCATCATCTTCCAAACTCAAGAGCTCCTCAGAAATTCTAAGAGTTTTTCAATGGCAAAATTGACACTATCCGTGAAAAGCTAGATTCTACTGCACCTGTACATTCTCTGAATGACAAAGTTTACTGTTGACCTCCTTTGACTGTTTTAGCCCTGTTAGTCAAGACTATGTCAAAAAACTTTGTTTGCGATGCAGCCCTAATCATGTGAACTTGATGCCATTCCCACTAACTTGCTCTTTCAGTGCATTGATGACGTCCTACCCCGTCTTACTCATGTTATCAATACCTCTTTGTCCTCTGGTCACGTTCCTGAAATCTTCCGGTCGGCAGTGGTGGTACGTCCATTGATCAAGAAACCTTCATTAGTTAAAAATGTTTTAAAGAATTATCGGCCTGTATCAAATTTGTCATTTCTATCAAAATTATTGGAGAAGATCGTTTTGGAACAAATTCTAGAACATCTCGAAAGAATCACCTTTTGAATCCTCATCAATCTGCTTACAGACAAGGCCATAGTTGTGAGACAGCACTCCTCCGTATAGTCAATGACCTCCTCTGCGGGCTTGACGATGGAATGTTTCCTTATTAGCGATGTTAGACCTCTCCGCAGCATTTGACACAATCGATCATAATATTTTGTTCTCACAGCTTCAAACTTCCTTTAGATTCAAAGACACAGCTCTCGACTGGATTATCTCTTACTTGACTAGACGGACTCAGACAGTGTGTGTACAGGGCAGATACTCAGACAGTTCTCCTCTTAGGTACGGTGTGCCCCAGGGTTCTGTACTGGGGCCAGTCCTTTTTGTGCTGTATGCTAGTCCTGTGTCTGACGTCATCAGTGGTCACGCCATGTCGCATGAGAGCTTTGCTGACGATACTCAGCTTCATCAGTCGGCTCCCATTGCTGAAATTGACTCACTGATTTCTTGGACGCGGGGCTGCATTGCAGACCTGAAGGACTGGATGACTACCAACAAACTACAACTAAACGACGACAAGACGGAACTCATGTTCGTGACAAAACAGCCCAACCATCCCTTCTCTGCCTTCAACTGTCACTATCAATGACTGTACTGTCTCTGTCTCCACCTCTGTCCGCAGTCTAGGGGTCATTCTTGACCAATCCCTCTCCTTTGAGAAACAGGTTTCAAATATTTGCAAGATTGCTTATTTAGAACTAAGAAGAATCAGCTCCGTACGTCACCTTTCTCTCTACAGATGCTACAAAAACTCTCATTTGTGCCTTTGTCTTATCTAGAATAGATTACTGCAACTCACTTTTAGCCGGCCTTCCAAAATACCTGATAGAAAGATTACAGCGAATCCAAAATCATGCAGCCCGAGTCGTCTGTAGAGCAGGAAAATATGATCACATTTCGCCTCTACTTCACTCTCTTCACTGGCTGTCTGTATCAAACCGTATCTCGTACAAATCTCAACTCTCACTTTCTCTGCTCTCTTGAAAAATGGACCTTCTTATCTCTCAGATCTCCTTAAAATCTACACCCCCTCTCTCGACAACTACGCTCCTGTGCTGACGACCGCCTTCTACGAATGACTCGCTTCAGGACTACTACTGGTGAAAGATCTTTCTCTTTTCAAGCTCCAGCGACGTGGAACAGACTGCCAGACTCTCTCAGACATTCAGACATTCAGATTCTATCTCTTCTTTCAAGTCTAAACTTAAAACCATCATCTATTTTCTCATAATTAGTCAATGTGTGTGTGGTGGGGAGGGGTGGGGGGGGGGGGGGGGGGGGGGGGGGTGTACAACCCTAACTCATAGCCGTCTGGGCCTTTTCAAATGTAGTGTATGTGTATGTTCTCTATTACATGTATTTGTTGTATGATTGAACGTTATAGGATTTAGTTTTTGTAGTGATACTTGAAAAATAAGTGAATGTCATATTCGCAAGATTAGGATTTGTTGTTAATTATTGTAGTAATAGTATTTGTAGTTGGGTGTAAAGTGTACTATTGCATATGAGAAGGGCGAATGTAGTATGATTTTGTAAAGCGCTTAGAGAAATTCGTTTGATTAAGCGCTATATAAGAATATGGATGGGAGGAGGAAAGGGGAGAGATGGGGGAGGGCAAAGAAGAAGAAGAAGAGAGGAAGAAGGAGGAAGGAGAGAAGAAGAAGAAGAAAAGAAGAAGAAGAAGAAGAAGAAGAAGAAGAAAAAAAAAAAACAGCAAGAACAACAACAACAACAACAACAAGAAACAACAACAAGAAGAACAGAAGAGGAGGAGAGAAGAAGAAGAAGAAGAAGAAGAAGAAGAAGAAGAAGAGGAAGAGAGAGGAGAAAGAAGAAGAGGAGTAAGAAGAAGAGAGAGGAAGAAGAAGAGGAAGAGAGAGAGAGAGAGAGAGAGAGAGAGAGAGAGAGAGAGAGAGAGAGAGAGAGAGACAAGAGACAGAGACAGAGAGAGACAGAGAGAGAGAGAGAGAGGACAAAGAGAGAGAGAGAGAGAGAGAGAGAGAGAGAGAGAGAGAGAGAGAACATATGCTCCGTGATTTCTCCCTAGTTCCTTCCCCAAAACTCAGGAATCCCTCTTGCTAAAAGGCCCCTATTTTCTTTGTAAAACTGGAGTTCGCCATTGAAGATAATGTGCACAACAACATTTTACATCACAACTGAACAGGGTCGGAAGAGCCAGCATAGCATGCGACTTTAACAAGTCCAAGTCTAGCCAAGTCCTGAGTATTTTTTTTCAGTCAGCAATAAAGCCCGTACTTTCATTGGATTTTTGTTGTTGTCAAATTGTGTTTTAATATGAGAAGAAAGAAAAAAAAAAAAGAAGAAACTGATCGTCGTTTGTGAGAAATTGCGATTTTTTAATAATGGAAGCATTGATGAATTAAGAGCCGAGTTGAAGAAAGAGCCTATATTTTCATGCCTCGTCTTCAGAAATACAAATGGAGAGGTTAGATCGGTGGCTGTTAACCTGCTAGGTCAGTTTTGTTTTTTTTGTGTTGTTTGCTCCAGTTTGTCATTGAAAAAAAAAAAAAGAAAGATCACGAACACTTAGTGTGTGTGTGTGTGTGTGTGTGTGTGTGTGTGTGTGTGTGTGTGTGTGTGTGTGTGTGTGTGTGTGTGTGTGTGAGTGTGTGAGAGAGAGAGAGAGAGAGAGAGAGAGAGAGAGAGAGAGAGAGAGAGAGGCCTTTTATAGGCATTATTTAACCAGGCCTGTCGTGTGTTATCTCCGGGACCCAGTCAACTGACTCTCTTGAGTTTCATCAGATAACATTGAGGAGAAGCTTTCATGTGAATTCGCTCGGTCAGTTTGCCGGTTGACACGGCATTGTCACCATGTCTGTTGCCCTGCTCTTTCTGGCACTGACTAGTGCCTTTTTGGGGCCAAGGTAAGTATGTCTGCGAGTTTTTCTCTTTACGCACTCCCTGTCACAAGATATTGCATGGTTATGCTTATTTGCATACAGGTTTGCAAGCGTGCGTGTTTTTCAAGTGGGGTCCTTTTGATTGTGGAGATGTGAATGCTAGCTAATGGGTTGTGTTTATGACAGAGAGGAGAGAGAGAGAGAGAGAGAGAGAGAGAGAGAGAGAGAGAGAGAGAGAGAGAGAGCGAGAGAGAGAGAGTGCGAATGATTTATTCAGATTGAGACCATAGCCCATACTGAAGTGGTGACACCCGCAATATATACATAGAAGAAGAGAGAGAGAGAGAGAGAGAGAGAGAGAGAGAGAGAGAGAGAGAGAGAGAGAGAGAGAGAGAGAGAGAGAGCATGTCACTGAAAGGTTTCCATCACAGACCAGTTCGAAGTAGAAGTAATAAGAGAATGTTTTTTTTTTCCCCAAAGCCGTAATTATTGTAATGACATGAAATTATATGGGAGAATGTCTTTTTTTTTTTTTCAAAGCCCATAATTACTGTTACCACTTGAGATCATTCATATTGTTTTTTTTTTTTTTTTTTTTTTGAGCCTGATTCTGTGTCATAAGATCAATCGTCTGTGGAAACATCACAGAACAGTAGGTACTGAACCCAAAAATAACGTTCTGCTCTGGCTGCTGACATTACCTACCAGGTGTACTTTGTTCACTGTCGGTTGCTGTCGTCAGAAGGCTCAGAATCTTTTTTTTTTTCTTCCTACTCACTATCGATGCTTTAATCGGTGTCAAAAGCAATGTACATAATAGCTTTTTTTTTTTGTCAAAATCACTATTTTCTTCACGCACACGTGAGGAAATTATTACTTTAATAAGTATAAAAACTCATAGGCCTGTGCAGCATGTCAAGATTTCATTTTGAAAACGATGTCATATCAGCTTACAATTATTATGTGATTAATCTGCATCTTTTATATTTGTTTTAAAAAAAACCTTCATGCAAACACATAATCTCTGGTCTCACACAAATTCTCAGAACATAATCCGAACATGCCATTGCACCAAACTGCAATGTCATGTTGGGTAGATTTCTCCTTACTGACGCTAAACAAAATTTAAAATCAAGAAGGCTAGTGCAAGGCTAACCCCAGTTAGGAATTACTTCTGAAGAAGTGATGGCTGTTGTGTGTGTTTCTTACATTTTTTTTTTTTACAAGTCTGTCTACACGCGTCTTGAGAAGGCTGAGGAGATTCTGAACTCCAGGAATCTGATCCCTCTCGGTGTAGTCAAGACGTGAACTGCTTGAAAGTCCAGTGCTGTTTCTGCCTTCTCCAGCCCAGGCGTCTCTGAAGCTGGCGTCCTACTACTCAGACCACATGGTCCTCCAGCGAGGTCCTCAGCAGTCGTCCTCTGGGGAACCGCCGATACAGAGGGGGCGACACCGTCACTGCTCAGGTGAAGGGTCACGATGCAGTCACGACCACCGTTCAAAACGGCAAGTGGAAACTCAAGTTGCCCGCCATTACAGATCCGGGTCCTTTCGCCATTGACGTCAGTTCCAAGGACGGTCACGTGACCTTGCATGATGTTCTTTTTGGAGACGTGTGGGTGTGTTCGGGGCAGAGTAACATGCAGTTTGCAATGAGACAGGTGAATACGTATGTTAAAAAATTCTGCATTTTGATATTATAAAAATAAATTAAATTAAAAGAAATTATGAAATAAAATGGAATTGTCCTGAGATCGTTTCCATACTGCATTTGGTACAAAATGTGTATTGACATAAGTCATAATGTGATATGAAGTGACATTGTCCTCATATAATTTACACGTCACATTTGATACAAATTCTGAGATCGGGCATTGTAGAATGAAGCGAAGAAGATGGACCATGTCACATTCATCTCTCGTCTATCTCTCTCTATCTATATATATATTATTTTATTTGTTCCTAATTGCAAAATAAAACAGGAGATTGTCCTCATATATCTCATGTTATATTCCATACAAATTCTGTATTTGTACATTGTAATAATATTAAGTTAAGAAATATTTAGATAGTTTTTTTTTATGTTACACTTCTTTTGAACTCCGTGTTCATCCATTACAAACTAAATTGAAAATATCCTAAAATAGTAAATTCTGTATCGGGACTTTGCAAAATAAAGTGACCATTTTTCCTCAGATAGTTTCCATGTTACGTTCCCTACGAATTCTATGCTTGTAAATCGTCTCCAAATGATGATTCCCATATTACAAGCACTCTCTAC
>JADBJO010000068.1:1207286-1209786 GCA_016801955.1 Conus betulinus
TGTTACTCAACGCATACTTCCAAGCCTGAGACACCTGCAGTGTTGGTCAGGAAATTTGAGTAAGAGTCTCAGAGACGCATCCATTTAGTGGATGAAACTCGACTGCATGGTCCCAGTCTTCTCAGCTGACCCCATAGCAAACTCAGTTCCTGAGTAGGAGCTGG
Organism: Conus betulinus; assembly: GCA_016801955.1. NCBI lineage: Eukaryota > Metazoa > Mollusca > Gastropoda > Neogastropoda > Conidae > Conus > Conus betulinus. The sequence goes on from JADBJO010000068.1 coordinate 1,207,451, forward strand.
TCGGGGCAGAAAAATCTCAAAAATAAATGGCTCTGATGGGAATCGAACCAACGATCTCCCAATTGGAATCTGCTGCGACGCCGCCGGCCACTTCGCCACGGCGGCTTTGTCTTATCTTACAGCTTTAATTCGGTTTATGTCTACCCCTCATTCTCTCGCCTTCCTTATTCCCTTTTTTATCCTCCCCCATCCCGTTCCTCCTCCTCTGTCTGTCTCTGTCTGTCTGTCTGTTTTCTGTCTGTCTGACTGACTCTCTCTCTCTCTCTCTCTCTCTCTCTCTCTCTCTCTCTCTCTCTCACCTTTCTTTGTTAGCTGTCCGATCTTTTACTTTTTTCCATGACGTTTTTCTTCTCATGGCATTCTTCCTTCCCACCTTCACATGACCGCGCAAAGGATTGTTAATTCGCCACACTGAGTTGTCGATGCCAGGCGAACCGCATGTCCTAGCCCCCCCCCCCCCCCCCCCCCCCTCCAATGTCGTCATGAACTTGTATTAGGGTCCTTAGTGTGGAAGAGTTGCTATGGAAACTGTCACCGGTCCTTAGTGTGGGAAGAGTTGTTATGGAAATCGCCGCTGGTCCTTAATGTGGGAAGAGTTGTTATGGACATGTCGCTGGTCCTTAATGTGGGAAAAGTTTGAATAAACACATTCTTTTACCTTTTCACACAGGAAAGTTTTGCCGAAGCGAAGCCCTCGGCCTCCATCCAGAGGCCTTCGTCAGCGCCGAATGTCTCGCTTAGTGAGTTGGGTTCGGTGCCCGTGATCTCGAGATGAACTCGAGTCACGCGACCGAACAAGGCAAGTGTAGCTGCTGGTAGGTTATGTCGCCCCCGGTCTCGGTTGAGGGAAGGAGACGTGGCCGCGATGTAGATGGCCTCCTTTGCTCCTCTTTGGAACCATTTAGGTTCCTGGTCCAGGACGCTGACATTGTCCCAGGAGAACTCATGTCCGCTGATGTTCAAGTGTTCTCCGACTGGTGACGATTTTCTCTCTTGTGTTCGTTGATGCGGAGTTTCAATTTCCTTTCTGTTTCTGCGACGTATGTCTGGTCACAGTCTCCACACTGGATCTCGTAGATTGCCCCTGATCGTTCTAGTTTGTCCACTTTGTCCTTTTGGGACCACTAGTCTGCTTCTGATGGAGTTGTAGGGCTTAGAGTGGACCATCAGGCCATTCTTCCTAATCTTGCTGGCGAGGGCTTCCGTCACACACTTGACAAAGGGGATGGTGACATGTCCAAGGTGGGGCTCGTTTTTCTTGGTGGAGGGGCGGGGAGCGGTCTTCTTGCTTCCTGGTAAGTCCCAGACCCATTTGGGGTAGCCTGAGATGCTCAGCACTTTCCCAGAGGTGCGGAGTTCCTCTTCACGGTTTGACTAGGTGGAGCAGATGGTATTTGCTCGGTGACGTAGGGTTCGGATCACTCCCAGCTTGTGTTCAAGGGGCTGGTGACTGTCGAACTGGAGGCACTGGTCAGTATGGGTTGGTTTCCTGTACACTTGGAATGCTAAGGAGTTCCCCTCTCTGGTGATCTTGGTGTCCAGCATGACGATGCTGCCGTTCTCTTCCACTTCCCTGGTGAATTTTATGGCCAGGTGCTGTTCGTTCAGGTGGTTTGAGAATTCATCTACCATCTCTGTCTTCAGTATGGCCATACTGTCGTCCATGTATCTGCCCCAGTAGCGGGGGGTGAGGAGTGGATGGTGGCCAGTGCTTTTCTCTCGGTCTTCCATGAAGAGGTTGGCGACAATTGGGCTCATCGTTGATCCCATGGCTGTGCCTTGTGTTTGTTGGTAGAACTCTCCCTCATACGTGAAGTACGTTGTAGTCAGGCAGCACGTCAAGAGTTCACAGATCTGCTCTGGTGAGAGTGAGGTTCTTTCCGCAAGACTGGTGTCCGTCTCCAGTCTCTGTTTAGTTATGTCCACACTCTCCTCGACAGGGACACTGGTGAAGAGGGCCGTCACATCGAATGACACCAGCTGTTCATCAGGTCTCAGCATAAAACTCTTGAGTTTGGAGACCAGATCGGCACTGTTCTTTATGTGGTGTTCTGTCCTCCCCACCAGGAGTGCTAGGATGTTGGCTACGAACCTGGCAGTCTCGTAAGTAATAAAGCCTCTGGAGGCCACAATGGGGCGGAGTGGGACTTAATTCTCTTTTGTGCACCATGGGGAGGCCATAAAATCCGGTCGTAATCGCGTTTGAGCCGTAGAGGTAGTTTTAACTCCTGGGGTGATGACATGATTATACACATTCTTTTACATTTTCACACGGGAAAGTTTTGCCGAAGCGAAGCTTTCGGCCTCCATCCAGAGGCCTTCGTCAGCGCGGAATG
>JADBJO010000068.1:1217286-1244582 GCA_016801955.1 Conus betulinus
TACTTTCTAGTCCCAAGTCAGAGACAAAGAGGTCTACAATAACTATGAGTTAATTTGTGACATCGGAAGGCTGACTGCAGGAACAGGAATGGCTGAACCCACAATAACTACAGCATTTCATTGGGTAACGCGTGCACGCGCACTGTTCGACATGCGTGATTGTTTTCACGCACGCACTCGAGTTTCTGTGAGTTACTGTCACCGCGCGCGTACGTTCTTGTGTGTGTGTGTGTGTGTGTGTGTGTGTGTGCGCGCGCGCGCGCGCGCCTGCATGTGTATATGTCTCTGCCTGCGTTTGTGTGTATGTGATATGTGTGTTTGTATGCTGAACAAATGTAAGCATATGGGTATGCACATGTTTTGTGCGTGCGTGCGTGCGTGTGTGTGTGTGTGTGTGTGTGTGTGTGTGTGTGTGTGTGTGTGTGTGCGTGCGCGCGCGCGTGTGGTATGTGGTTGTGTGTGTGTGTACGTGTGTGCGTGTGTGTGTGCGCGCGCGTGTGCGCGTTGTTTGTGCGTGTGTGTGCGTGCGCGTGTGTGTACGTAAACTGTACGCACACATGCAAAACAGATCACCGATTGCACATCGGTACCCTCACAGCATGACACTGACTGTACGTAGCGCACCACAGATGTAGCAGTAGTTGTTAAAACACACCTTTCCAAACCCCGAACACGAGTCTATCCTCAGCACTCCCATCTCCCTGCTTAACCTTCGTTAAGCTGCAACGCAAAGCACGTGGTCTTTCACATGAAAAGTCCATCCCACACTGACACGTTAGTTCGGCGCACAGTGAACATGATCATCAAACACAGATTCAAATCCATAACATGGTCTACATGTAGTATTCTTTCGGCATCTTACCATCAACCTGCACACCCAACATACAGTCGTCAATCCCACATACACAAACTTGGAATCGTTAAAAAAAATTTAAAAAAAAAAAAAAAAAATCTGTCATGATTTTCAACTGCTCCCCTGTAAGGTACAGGCTTCCTGTTTTGGAAAACACATCATCGTCATTCATCTGTATTCACAAGCGAAGTTCGTAACACTTGTCTGTACGTTTGATTGTAAATCCGACAATCACGGCATGAAACATCGATTATGTAAGTTAGTGTAAACGCACCCGGAGATAAAAGCCAGTCGGCTTTGATAACGGAAAGAACCCGTCGTAAACGTAGCAACGAAGGTAATCATTATGATCCAACAGCACACCTCAAAAGTCACGGCTGGGCTGCCCATCCATCGTGCCTCCAACAGAGTTTGTGCTGTCGTCACAGTGAACTTTTCGAAACAGGCTAAAAAAAAAAAAAAATAAAATAAAAAAAAAAGACCCTCGATGTCACCGACAGATGAATGGCACTGAAGGTCAGCGTGAGGGATAATGCAGGCAGTGGTCAGTCATAAACATGGGAATCTTCTCAGGTCAGTGCTCGGCAGAGGCGTCCGAGAACTCGGAGCTTGGACTACGTGCACGAGAGGCGGACACAATCAGACGATCCTGAAAGACGTCCGTCAGACTGGACAAGGATCCGGCAGGAGCGGGCGGCGGAAATCCGTTAGGAGGCAGAGGCGTCAGACCCGTGATCTGTGGCCGCTCCAGCTTGGTGACGTGCTGGAAGCAGCACGGCTGGGAGATGTCGGTCTTCTTCTTGGGCGGTTTGAACTTGGCCTTCTTCTTGCTCTCCTGTCTCTTCTTCTTCTTCTTCTTGCCTTCTTGCTCAGCATCAGCAGTTCGTCCTCGGGGTCAGAGGTCAGCTTCTGCATGGTGGCGGCAAACTCGGCGGCGGCCTTGCCTCGTCGAAGCTGAGCCCGGCCAGTTTTGTTGCTGTCGGAGGAGATGCGGAGGGTGTGGAAGTTGGCGTGGAGGCACAGGTAGCTGGTGAGGTGACTGACCACGTCCTTCCACAGCACGAACCCCGTGCCTTTCACCGCCACCCACCACCAGGGACAACTGCCTAGCTCGGTGGTGGTCCCCAGAGTCTAGCACCAACAGCGGATGCCCGTAGTGACGAACTCCCACAGATCACCGCCACTGACCGGAGACAATCTTTCGTCAGCGGATGATCCCTGGTGTGGATGTCGTATTGGTGGCGATGGTGCTGAAGTAGAGATTGGCCAGTGAATGCACACAGTGACCTCCGTCTTGTGGGAGCAGTGGAACATCTCCACCTGCTGCACATCCTCATCATCCTCATCGTCACCCAGACTGGTGCTGAGGGCGATGCCACTGACACTCTGGTACCTCCCCCTTCCCACCACTCCCAGCATCCCGTTCTTTCCCCCGTTCGTTGAATCGCTTCGAATGCTGCCCGTAAAGGCGGGGCTCGGGGAGGCGTCGGACATGTCTGAGGAGGCATCGGAGAAGGTGGATACGGACAGCGGAGCTAGTCGTTGGGCACTGCCGTTCTGCCTGGTAGTGATGCTGTGAACACTGGCACTGGAGGCTGGAGTGCCGTGAGGATGACCAGTGTGTGCGCCGTTCAGGACAAGATTGCTGAACATGCCAGAGGGCGTGGGGGACACCGAAAGGGTGGTGGAGGGGGACGTGGATGCCGGCCAGGTCTCTACCGGAGACACCGATGAGGAATAAGTGTCACTGGAACACACTGAACCGTCCATCTGCAGCATTGAAGGAGCAGCGTATTTGTCGGTGATTCTACGAAGGCCTTCTGTTGCTTCATCCGGATCCTTGCCACCCTTATGAAATTCATGCCCGTGATTCCTCACCACGTGCTTGGAGGGACAATGCGCCATCTGTGGAGTGTTGACAGGAGGGTGAGCCGTTGGCTGGCGAAGGTGGGGATCTGCCATGCAGGGCTCGGGGAAGTGGTCCGGCAAGGGCTGGCCGTCGTCATGGTAGTGGGCCGATTGGCGGAGAGGTGACTGGGGGAAAGCGGGCAGGGAAACAGCGCTGGAGGCATGAGCGGTCTGCCTTCTGCCTGCCGCTGACTGTGCTGCGCTCATTGTCGTCGGCACGCTTGCTGCCGGCCTGCCGCTGCCAGTCTCATTGCGCTTCGCACGTGCTCCTTGCCGCCACTTCAGCCTGCCTCAAATGGTGCTCTGCTTTGCATTTTAGCGTTTGTTTCTTTGCATTTTCAAAATTTCAATTTTCAAGTATTTCTATGTATTTAAATATATCCATCACACCCTGGCCTCATTCTATATCCCCTAAGGTACAGAAAATACATGGACTGATCATATGCAGTGATGACTCCTACATAAAAGTAAAATATGCAATCCATCATTTTACCCATATTAGCACAATCACACTCAGCAGAACAATCAAGACACAGAGAAAGAGAGAGAGAGAGAGAGAGAGAGAGAGAGAGAGACAGAGAGAGAGACAGAGAGAGGGCGGGGCAAAATGATCATCAATCCAAAGATAAGTTAATTTCCATGATAGTTTTATTTGTGCATTGCACATGCACACAATTATTCTCATGCACAGTTGCAAGATCAAAATCAAGATTCAAAATTTTAAGATAAGACCATCAAATACTACCTGACTATAAATCCTTCTCTACAGATAAGTAATGTTATAGATTAATATTTACACATCTAACAAAAACATACATTAAGGATAATATATCACACTGATTTCCACAACTTCAAAATCTCTCTCTCTCTCTCTCTCTCACACACTCACACACACACACACACACACAAAGCTGAAAGGTGATTAAAAATATTAGTAACAGAAAGAACACATAAATGTGGAATATATGAGAGGTCTAGACCAAACAAAAAGTGAGAAGTCAATGTGACAGTACTTTTAAATCCCCCACAAAGCATGCATGTTTAATCACAACACAAAAAAAAAAAAAGTATTCCACAACTCTCATGGATACAACCCACATTTCTTGCTTACTTACACCATCTCCCGTTCTGCACAATGAACTATTCATATGCAGAATTAATGACACTGAAATCAGATGGATGTAACATAGTTTTTGCTTGGGTTCCCAGCCATGTGAGCATTCGAGGCAACAAAATGGTTGATCAACTTGCCAAGAGTGTCACAAAGAAAGAGTTGAGCAGATTGTCTATCCCTCACACTGATCTGAAACCCCAAACCCAGGCTTATGTCAAAGACCTCTGGCAAGAGGAATGGGATTTGCAGATGGATGACAAACTATTTAAAATCCATCCAAACCTGAAAGAGTTTTTACCATGTTCCTCAGGCGGCTGTAAAGAAGAAAGTTTTGTGCCGTTTGTATACAGGTCACTCAATTTACACCCATTCTTATCTTTTAAAAGGAGCAGAAGCTCCATGGTGCATTCCATGTCATGTACCACTCACAGTGAAACATATCCTTTTTGAGTGTTGGGACTTGCATGATGTGAGGCATAAACACTTTACAGCAGACTCCATGAAAACCTTGTTCAGAGATGTCCCACCTGATGTGATCTTTGAATTTCTGAGGGAGATTAACATTTTTCATCTGTTTTAAGATTTTCTGGATGAAAGATTCTTAACAAAATTTCCAGTGTGTTTTTGGAAGGTGTGTTTTAAAGAGTTGTGTGAATGAGTTTTTCTTTCTTAAAAAAAGATTTTTTTGGATGACTTGTGGGTTAACTTCAATGCAGTGACAACGCGCCCTGAGGCAACGTTACCAATTACCATTACCAGTGACACAATTTCTGAATGTATTGTTGACAGCATCTCTATTTCATGCTATGACAGACTCTTGTCTTTCCTTTCACAATCTCCGATACAGGGTTTGGTATGACGTCAGCACCACTTTCACGGCTTCCTCCCCTCCCCCCCCCCACCCCCACCCCTTCTTACCATCTGCTGATTTTGCACACGTTTGGAAAAACAAAAAATCCTCCCCTCCCTCTCCCACCTCATACGCCTACTTGTACTTTCCCATCTAGAAAATGCAGAGAATCAGTTTTCAAGCCTGAAAAATTGTAAGCACCAGTTTTCATTCCTTTACCGTCCGGTCGTCATTTAAGTTGCTGGCACCCCAATACAAGTACAGCGTATCTGTGCATCAGTGGACCCCTCCCTTTACCTCAAGCACCTTAACCTGGCAAAGAATTAAAAACAAAATGCAAGCAAATAAATCAAAACCAGCACGGCATCAAGTACTACTGTACTACTTTTACTAAAACATTTTTACAAAAAAAAAAATAAAAAATAAAAGAGAGACAGTTACAGACAAGATATATTTTCTCATTGACTTTGTCACATCAACATATATGAATAGCTTGAATCTTCTCATTCTTTCTCAACCACCACCTGGCCTTATCCTTACTTACTCGTTTTCTCACAGACTTTGCCTCAAGGCTTAGCAGATGTGTAAATTGTAAGGGCTTGTCCTAAACGGAAAAAAAAACAAACATCTTTCGACCCATTTTCTCTAGAGCTGTACGTAAATGCAGGTATTAATTAGAATAGACCATACCAGTCAAAAGGAGAAGTGTTTGTGTTTCAGTGGTACTGTCAGCCCAGCCTACCCACACAGCTCTTTCAGGGCCACCACCATGCCCAGGGTGGAAGTCCTGTACTGAAAAAGCGACAGCTGTCAAAGGCAACTATCTATCCTGCTTGCACAACTCATCACATGAGAGCTGGTACCCTCACAGCAAATACAAACTAGGCCATGCTAGCAGCCCCAGTCACCCCAACCCCCCCCCCCCCAAAAAAAAAAAAAAAAAAATTGGGGGGGGGGGGGGGGTGGGGGTGGGGGCAGAAAGAGGAATGGAGCTATTGAAAGGGAGGAAAAATGAAAGAAAAAGAAAAAAAAAAAATGACAGAAAAAAAACAAGAGAAGATGCTACACATTTCGGTGGTCCTAACAGCACAGAAATCATTGAATGTGACCTATGACCTGTAACTCAGAGGATTTGTTGTTTGTCAGCAAAAAAAAAAAAAAAAAAAAAAAAAAAAAAACCCAACCCAAACTTGTATTCATACTATTGTTGTCTTGCTTATTCTGTTTGCTCATATAACAGTTTAGCTTTTTCTTTCTACTTTCTTTGAGGTGGTGATCTGACTGCTTCTCACAGTTCATGCTGTTGAGATGTTTATCAAATCAGGTCGGAATCAAATAATCAGACAGGAACTAAGCATAGAAGTGGTTTAACTAGACAGTAGTGGATGGAGGCGTATAATGGGTGAAATCACAAACAATGCAAAAAACATAATAATTGAATTTTGCTTTCCTCGTTCTGGCAAATACAAACATATGTTAAAAAGTTCTCCAACAGTCTATTATAGCAGTTGATAACACCATCTCCAATACTTGAGATCTAGTCACAATGTCTTTTCACTAACATTGTCAGTCTGTGCCCCCAATCTTTTCACATCACCACAAGTGCTCCCAAACTCTTGCAATGCTAAAAACCTGAAGACTTAAAAAAAAAAATTTATAAAAGACCTCACAAAGCCTGTACAAGTTGACATGCAACAGTCCATCTGTACACCCCATTGTTCACAATAAGACCAGCATTCCCCAAATCTAAGGACATTTCCAGGACTTAACACAAACTTACTTTACAAGCATTCACGGGCAGTTAGTCTATACTACAAGCTGACACTTAGTGTGTCTACCTGTACACCCATTTTTTTTTTTTTTTTACATCACTATCGGCAATCCCAAACTCTTCCACTGATATGCTCTGAGGATCTTTCAAGAACCTCATGCAGACTGACTGTACAAGCACGTAAATGCAGTCACTATGTCCTGCAAGCTGACATCAAGCATGTCCATCTGTACAGCCCAACCTTTCCGTATCAAGACTAGCTCTCCCAAGCACTTCCATTAATGCAACCTGAAAACTTTTTGACGACCTCACATGGTCTTTACAAGCACTCTGCATCAGGGCAAACCGCACTCCCTCTAGCGAGATACACACACACACACATACCTCTCTAAACAACACCAGCTACAAGCCTCACACATACCTACTGTGGCATGAAACCCACATAGTTCACAACACACTACACCTGCGATCATTGTTCGTACTTCCAAATGTAAGTCAAGTTGTGTCATTCCATCCACTGAACTGTCCCCACATCTGCCATTTTTTTATAGTCAGTTGATAGGATTCTAGTGCCTTTAAAGCCCCCTTGCTATTCTCTCCCCTCCACCTATCTTCCCACCACCATCGCGTCTCCTCCCACACCCCACCCCCCCCCCCCCCCCCCCCCCCCCCCCAAAAAAAAAATCATTGCTTCTGAACATTGCTTCTGAAGTATTTCCCATCCATGGATATTTTCCACACACAAAAAAAAATGGGTGTACTTTGGAAACTTGCTTCCTGAAGATTCAACACTGAAAGCTGAGAAATTTCTGACAATTTGCATCTAAACATTGATTACAGTAACTGCTAGGGCAAATTAGTTTTTAGAACTTTCAAAGGTCGATCCACTTCTTGGTGACCCCTCCTTGCGATACCCACAGGCCAGTCGCGGGGACCATCAAAAGGAAAGACACAAAACAAGTAAACATGTGACCCATACTTTTATCCACAGTATTCATGTTTGTACGGTCAAGTATCAATGCTATCAACACAGTGATCCTTGCTAATACCCTACCACAGCACACTGCCTCAGGATGCCCAGTTTTGCCCCGGCTTGGTCAAGCAACTGTGTTACAAAACCTAAAGTTCACAATGACTTTGCTTTTTCACAACGATTTAAAGTAATCTTTCATCTTTTTGATAATGCATGTTTCAAAAGCCAACCTACATTTATATCTTTGATGGAGTTTAAAAATTGCTTACTGTCAAAATCAACCTCTTCCTTCATGTTGTAACTCAAATTCTCCTGCAGATTGAGCACAGCTGATCATCTGACATTCTGTCACTGTGTTCCAAAAAAACCACATGGCTTTTGGGCCTGAACCGAGGCATGGGCTGGTTATTGTGTCTTGAAATAAACCAATGCCATCAACTGTCACTAGTTTGCTATCATGTTTGTGTCATATTACAGAGAACTCGTGTGCCTTTAAACTACTGACTGAGAATTTTCTGAACATTTCTTTTCATGATCATTGCTGTCATACTAATCATGTGTCCTGTCTGACTAGGTGGCTAGTATTTTTTTTCTTTTTTCCTTCTGCGTACGCAGGCTGATACTCCTGCAGACACTCCCTGTATAGACAGGCAAGGATTAATCAAATCTACCCAACAAGTGTGTATGACTGTTTTTTGTTTTTTTTCAATCCCGCCATTAAGGCAGCCATACTCCAACTTTGGTGAAGGTGCATGCTATGTGTAACGTGTCATCCATACCAACGGCCCAAACTGGCCTTCTCTTCCAAAAGCTGGTGATGGGGATTTTACGTCTGTTCACACGTGGAACCTCGGTTTTATAGTCTCATTCGAAGGACTGTATGGGAAATGGAGTCAGAACCAATGTTCATTCCGAGGGAAAAATCCCCCTGTACCGAAACGGCCCTGCCGAGATTTGAAACCCACAACCCTTGGATCACCAAAGCTTACGAGTTTGGTGCTCTACCACTGAACTATACTGCCCTCCAGCTGGTGCCATTGCAACAAGTTTCCATATGGCGAGTCACCCACAACAAGAACACACACACACATCCCCCCCTTAACCAGAACCCTCACAGTGTTTTGTGACGAAGTGCAATTATTTTTGTAACATGGCAGACAAAACACTCCAACCATGTAAGTATGCACAGAACTGGACACTTACAAGCATTTTTAACAGTACCCAAGGACCAACTTTCCAAGCAAAAGGATTTGGAATCCAACCCAAGAAACTGCTGTTGATGCCTTCTCCAGCCAAAATCTCCAAATTCATAAACATCTCCACTAAACATGGGAAACCTACACCACACTGCAGGAACCCAACATGCACATTTGTGCCTGCCTATTGTGGACAGACCTCATACACCATTCTTACACCGCTCAGTTGACCGCACTTCCATGTTAAAGGCATTACAGTCATACAGCTCATGCCAAACAAGGCTGTGGACTGAACTTTTGTCAGCAGTGAGAGGGGTAAATCCACATATTGATTCACATACATCACGTTAACAGCTACATACAAAAAAAAAAAAAAAAAAAAAAAAAAAAAAAAAAAAAAATCAAAATTACTACTTTCTTTTTACTGACGCAAGATAACTGCATTTGGATTTCTTTTCTTTAGATGCTGTGTTACTAACATCAAGTTCTATCTGGCCAGGAAATCAGACTGTTCAACTTTCTGTGCAAATAAATAAACATACATACAGGCTCTCAAATGCAGACAGAAGATAAATGCAATCAAGAACAGACCAGATGAACCTGAGAGTCAAATCCAGGATTCTCGCATACTGGGATTTCACTATGTCATAGAAATCTGACTTTTGAAGCAAATTGCATGGGTATCATCAAAAAACAATATCACTGCATAAATCATGTCATTCTTCAAAGTCACAAAGCATCCATACAATTAAAAAAAAAAACGTTTATACAACTATACACTTCACTCATTCCAATATTTTACCCATACCAGGTAGTTTCAAATGAACATCGTATTTTAAATCACTGTACTTGCATTCTGCTTTTTTTTCCCCTTCACATTTGCATCTTTAACCTGAACTGAAAACTTCTCCACAGAGCATTTTACGATTAAGTCATTTCATATTTCAGGGTATGAATACCCACACCAATTTACCAAACAAACAGATGTCTTCCCTGAAACCTATTTTCTTCTCTGAATTCTCTAAAAAAAAAAATCTTTCAAATTTCAAAACAGTATACAGAGCTTTGTTTCATTCCCTCCTTAAAAAAAATTAAAAGAGAAAAACTACTAAATGGATACGCCTTAGCACTATGAAGGTTTTAATAACCACAAACACCTAGACAGTTTAAAGTAGATTTCATTCCGTTGTTGGTACCTCTCCATTCAACCGAACCCACAGGACCCCCAGGATAAAACAGATCACCCATTAAGACTCATACACAGATCACCCATTATGACTTATACACAGTCTATGTACAGAAAATACAAAATCTAGCCACTAACTTCACTGCATCCTCGCTATCAGGTTTTCACAGGTTTGCGTAGAACAAGTCAATCCTTTTTTCCTCAATGAACATCATTACTCATTGCACTGGGTAGGATCACATGGAAATCTGTATCTACATGGCTGGCATGCATCATACTGGATCACAGAAAAGGAAAACAAACCCTGGGTCTACTTCATTAAGTTATACATGCTACATGCTCAAAATGTACAGCTGAAGGTTAACATTTTCGAAAAAAACACTCATGAAAGTAGCTGGTTATAGTAAATTTTCTATCTGCTATATACATGAAAGAGGTTTCATTTCAATGGGATAAACGAGCCAGGCTGGTATCAATGGAAAGGCCATCTTCCTTTGCCCATTACACTCTGGCACTGGCTATGTTTAGGTACTGTCCAACTTGACACAGCTCTCTCCACACACTGAACATTACTAATAAAAACAAAACCTGCATAAAATCAGACTACTTACATGTTCAATACCACTATTTTCAGCTAGCAATGCAAAACTGCCAATACCACATGCGTTCTTCATTGTGAAAACATAATTCATGCATGGATTGGCCACACATGCCTTACCAGGCAAAAGGCTACTATGGGAGAATGTGGGGGTTCAGAAAATTTGCCTGAACTTTTTATTCCAACCTAGTGGCACTGTACAAGTTACAATCCAATGTTTCTGCATACAACAAACACACTCTCTGCTGCTCTAGCGTTTTTTTTTTTTTTTTTTTGGCCAGCCTGAATCCTGACTCCACTAATCTCCATTCAGGCTCAGACATACCCAGCCGCACAAGCAAGCAGCACTATCATTCCTTGCCCATTAGTACTGGAACTGGTCCTCCTCCCTGTATCATTCTACTGTACATTCTTTTAACCTAATGCCAGAACCTTTAACAATAAAGCAACAGCCATTGCTGGATCTTAAAATGACTAAATAACAATGCAAAACCTAAGAAAATTTTTGCTGTATTCTATTGTGTGTAGAATTTGTGCCAAAAAGAGGCACACAAGACTTGTGTGAATTGAACAAGATATAGGGGCACACAAGACTTGTATGGACTGAACAAGACAAAAAGAAGAAGACACTGGGCTGAAAAGCCTACAGACAACAGTATTTTATACATAGCTACACATGTTGATAGAAGGGTCCTTGGGAGAGCACAGACCTCCACAGAGGTCAAACAGTCCTCATAAATCCAGTCATATTCAAACTCAGATTCCGTCCCAGTATACATCCTTTTGGTCCAGATCACCCCAAAGTTCCCTAGGTATGTCCTTGGGCCATGCTCCATATGTCCTCAAGTTCTGTATAAATCAGTCAGTTTTTTAAATCTTGCTACAGACAGGAGTCTTGCCAAGAGAGAAACGGGTGAACACAAAACCTCCATGGAAGAGATCTAGTTGCAAAGAGAGGCGACTGCAGGCGGAAATCTAAACAAATTTGAAAACTTACTGCTAAAGCTCCGCCCAAAAAGCATTAAGAAATGATATCCCAGGACAAAACATGATGAGTTCCGACCTCTTGGGTCTCCTTCAGGCAAGAATCGGGAGCCGGAATAGCTCAGTTGGTAGAGCGCCTGACTCGCAATCTGGTGTGAACCTGGGGTTGCGGGTTCGAACCTCCGCCGGGGCGTTTCAGTACAGGGGGATTTTTCCCTCGGAGTTAACATTGGTTCTGACTCCATTTCCCATACAGTCCTTCGAATGAGACTATAAACCGAGGTTCCGTGTGTGAACGCACGCATAACATCTTGCACACACGTAAAATCCCATCACCAACATTCGGAAGAGTAGGCCAGTTTGGCCATTGGTATGGATGACACGTTACACATAACATGCACCCTGAGTGAGACATGGAAAGAATGAAGGAAGTAAGGAAAATGAGTGATCGATATTGAGCGATACTGACTGGATGACATGGGAAATGACTGAATGAAGCACCAGCTGGCAGCTCTCTTCAGTCGGCACTACCCAGGTAGACAGCCCGTTGTGTAAACGAGTGTTGGTTGTAAAGCGCTTAGAGCTTGGCGTCTAGCCGAGAATAGGCGCTATATATAAGTACATATTATTATTATTATTATTAAGAATCAACGCCCATTGCGCAGAACTGGATGATTGCTCGTTCATTTCCACTGTGCTGAGTGTTGTGATTCTTGCCTGAAGATGACCTGAGAGGTTGAAAATGCGACAGGTTTTGTGTGTGATTTGTTTGTCAACCGTTTTTGGGCGGAGCTTTAGCAATGATTTTTCAAATCTTCTTGGAGGAGATAACCATGAAGAGTGACTTCACAATGTAGCTGCAGCCCTTGCAACAAATACAGAAAGTATCACAACAGAACCGTAGCTCAGAAACAGAACTTGCTTATCACGCTAGATCATCTGAATCATGTAGGCATTATCAACTTCAAGCCTGATGAAGTCAGCCAAGAAAATCAAGCAAATAATCAATGCCCATTAACAAAAACCTACGATTCAAGATTTGGGCCACACCAATGACTTTCGTATCATTCTATTACTTCTTTATAGACTGCAGCAACAGGTATAGACCCATAACAAAAACAAGGACACCAACAAGAACAAATAAAACAAAAGCAAAAGAAAAAACAAAGGTCGAGAAACTAACCATACTCCTTTTCAAGAGAATGATGTCCAGGGTTTTTTTCTTTTTTAAATACATAAGATGACATTCATTTCAAGGGATATTATCAACCTTGAAGCTGACAGCATAAATCTTTAGTTACAAATCATCTTTTTGGATTCATTTATATCATATACCAGAGCAAAAATTACCGCAATCAAAACAGATGGCTGTGTTACACCAAGAAACATTATTAAAAAAAAAAAAAAAAAAAAAAAAAAAAAAAAAAAGCAGCACTATCTCTGATGCGATCTGATACATTGTTTTCTTCACTTGGGTGGGAACTCAGTAAATGAGACAAAATGTTCAGTCTGAACATTTTCACCAGTCACAGTAACTGTCATGATGAAAAAAAAAAAGGGGGGGGGGGGGGGGAGGGGAGGGGGAAAGGCCACAAAATAGATACCAGAGCAAACAATTATGCAACAACTGAAAATGAAACAAAGTGGCAGGATGAAACAGTGATCACAGTAATAAGCAAAAACGTAACGAGACAGCACGGAAAACAACACAGTCCATATGTAAGTATAGAGGATGTACAAACAGATCAAAATAAACAAATAATAAAAAAAAAAAAACAACAAAACAACACTCCTACCAAATGCATACTGGTGACAAATGATGCCATTATGGCATTTGACACCAGCAAAAACCAGGTTGTACTTGTAGACTAAATGCTATCAGGTTCCTCAAAATATAGCCACCCACACACACACTTGTGAATCAAAATGCTGTAGGAAAGGTCAGAAAGTATGGATCCCATTATGTACAACACCAGTTGCTGCAGCTGTACCAGATGAACACAAATTTCATCAGAGAGGATTCAATACTTAATTATTGCTGGACCATTTTGCACTGTTTAGCACACACACACACACACACACACACACACACACACACACACACACACACACACACACACATTCTCTCACCACACACACACACACACACACACACACACACACACGACCACACACACACTCGACCACACACATACACACACACACACACAACCGCACACAGACAGATACACTGCAGCTGAATTTTCAACAAATACTACTTGCAATATCAACATATTCTTCCGCATTTAAAGAAAGAAAGAAAGAGAGAGACAGACAGACAGACTTTCAAGAAAGAAAGAAAGAGAGAGAGAGAGAGATTGCATAAAAAGTCTTGACCAGAGTTGATACTAATCTTGACTAGGTCTGAGATGTAATTAGCTCCATTTATTTTGGTTTTCTGCAAGTCTGACACTGAAGGCACATACGCATGCTTGCATCTAGCTATGTGCATGTGAGTGGGCAGAGTGTGTGCATGCAAGTGTCTGCTAGTGACTTCCTCATGTACAACCTTCGAGTGCAACTTGACTCATGTTCACACCTTCCTTTTCTCCCCAGAAAGATATGAGAAGACCGCTCCACACAAAAAACTGATGCAGACTTAACAAAAATTCAACTCCAACACTACTGATAGCGGTTATACTGTGAAAAAAAAAAAAAAGGAGGGGGGGGGGATGGTTTGAAACTACCTTGACTGATTTTAAAACTTAAACATTTTCATACATTCAAACACTGACAATTTGTACAAAAAGCCAACATCACAATTTTTTTTGTGTGTTCTTTTTGAATTCTGAAATTAAACAAGCAACTGTGTTGGCAACAATAACTCAAAACTTATCAAACGAAACCAAAAAAACAAGCGTCACATTCACATTCAAAGAAAAAACAAAAAAATGAAAAAGTACAAAACACACTACCATACCTGCTAAGTACACAAGGTGGGGAGCATGCCATGTATAAACCTCTCTGAAATACTGCTATAGCAAAGAAAAATGGCAGACCAATCAAAGACATGAGAGAGGATCAGTCACATGACTGACTCCACCACTCAAGAAGGCAGAGCAACATGCTCATCGCAAAAGCACATGGAATGTGAGAACAGACTATCACAAGGTTCACAAACAATGCTTAAATGTATAAATATTAACACACACAGACACAAAACACAAGATTTATTCAGAAATGCAAACCAAACTTTAGTAATACTAATAAACGTGCCAAATATGTAAATCATACAAACTCTCACAGGTACACAATTACAATTACATACATACATTCCAAAAAGAAATCCAGAAACAATCTAAAAAAAAAAAAATCTCCACATCACACACAATGACACATTAACGTCAGGCCAGTCAAGCAGTCACTGCAGAAGCAGGCAATGATAATCATAAAAGAGGTAGTTTAAATACATTTGACTAAATCTATTCCAACTCTAGAAAAGAAATAGAGTTGAATGCCTTGCAACAAACTCAACGCTGTGGAAGTACAGAGATTCAACTGGAACATGCAACATCAGTGGCGACAGGAAGGTCAAGAATGAAATGTATGGTCCACACACATTCAATTACCTTCTATACAGTTTTGTGTGTGTGTGTTTGTGTGTGTGTGTGTGTGTGTGTGTGTGTGTGTGTGTGTGTGAGCACATGCGGCAAAGAGAGAGAGAGAGAGAGAGAGAGAGAGAGAGAGAGAGAGAAAGGGAGAAAGGGAGAGTGTGAAAGACTGACAGACAGTAAAAGAGAGATCATATTTATACATTTTCACAGGGAAAGAATGAGAAATTGCACTGTCTCCCGCATTTATTCCCCCTGGAAATCAAAGCCAAAGCACATAATGTGAGAAAAACTGACTGCACAGTACTACTAGTTGCTCTCATTTTGGAAAAGCTTTCGCCATTTCAGTCTTTTGCGTAATATATACATTTAAAATTGTGCGCCACTTTCGCAGAGCAGAACTGACCGACTAACTTCTGTACCCAGAGACCAAGGTCACTGTGGACATCTAGACACGAAACACACAAACAAACAAAAAAAAAAAACAACCAACAACCAAACAGCAACAATAGCAACACCATGAAAAAATAAAGAATATTCGATGTAAAACAGTTCACCATAAAAAAAAAAAACGCAAACTGAATCAAATATTTTTAATGGACACTTTTGCTTTAAATAACTATTTTGTTCTGAAGCCTTCATGCCGAAACAACAATTCTTGTATGTGCAATCTGCAGGGTACTATGTCTCTCCAAGAGCTCAGCACAAGGAAAAATATCACTGCACTCCATTAGGAGAGCAATTGTGACTAGCTCCACTGTTCCCCCATTGACTCTTGACAAACATCCAGCATCGAGGAGATGCTAACAGATTTAAACCAGCCCACCCTCACTGGGCCGTCTGTAATACAGTAAGCAGACTCAAGGCCAAGTCTTCTTCACATTCCACTGTAACCCCATGTCTACCAACACCCAGCACCTCCCTGACTCCACTCACCAAAACACAAAAGTTCTTGCTAACCTATTCTAAGATGTTCCATTAAGAAGAGCCACCTACAAGAGAACAAGAATATGAAAGATGGATGATTTCTTTGTGTGTCTCTCCCCCATGACAGCTCCTGTCTACATGACCGTCGCAGCAGCGTCCCTGACAGCTTTCCAGGTCAGGCTGGGCTCTATGCGACAGGGGTGTTGGGTGGGAAGGGAAATGAAGTCTTACCTGTGAAGCCAGTGCAAATGCAATGACCTTTTAATGCTAACTGTGACTTCCGGTCATGAATCGTCCTACATGTTATGGATTGTACTGTTCTGTCTCTTCCTTCTCATCCCTCAGATAATACATAAAATGAAGTCACTGTCGGCTCAGATGCACTGCTGGGCTACACCTGTGGTTGTAACATGCTCCCAGTCCAATATGGCTTAGTGCACTGCTGGGCTACACCTGTGGTTGTAACATGCTCCCAGTCCAATATGGCATAGATGCACTGCTAGGCTATGCCTGTGGTTGCAATATGCTCCCAGTCAATATGGGGCTAGAGATGGATGAGAGGTTAAAGGCCTTGCACCTATGTACAACGTTACATATATTCTACAAAACGAACCAGCATGTTCCCAAATAGGTTACATCCTTTGTTCACTCTTTTTCCCTCTGACCATCATTCTGAAGTTTCCTTTGGAATCTGGAATCACTGATTTCAAAGTTAAAGTGAAGCAGAATCATTAGCAGATCGAAGCGGGCTGCCTTGAATCTAGGAAGATGACAAGCTTTGTTACACAATTCAATCCTAATGTTATTTGAAACAAACAAGGAAAAAATAAAAGCACACACAAAAAATGAAAAAAAATTTCAGTGTAAGAAATTGTTGGTGCAAATAAGTGAGGTGAAACACAATGTAAAAGACTCCAATGTGAAAGGGAAGGGCGAGTATCGTAGACATAATGGTTATAATCAAAATGAAATGATCTCCCAGCAGTGAAATAACTTTGTGGAAACAGGGACAAAAACTTCAAAACAAGAATGCGTATGAAGCACTTTTCTTTCCTTTTTGCACCAAAGCAAGAGAAATGGGAATGGGAAAAAGCTAAAAAAGGAGAAAAAAAAAAAACAAAAAAAAAACATCAGGTACACATAAACACACACAATAAGGACAACTGGAATCCCACGAACTTATTGCAAGAAATGATCATTTTCACGAAGTAAACATCTTTTTCAAAATCACCTCAGCATTCTCTGTATATTCAGGTTATCTTACAAATGTCTACTCATTTTTTTTTCCCCAAAATATGATAATTTCCTCTTTTGTGCACTAACCAGTGACACCACAAACATACCAATTCTCAAAACCCTTAATCAAGTTGATGTTGCAGATCTTTACATCACAGATGAGTCACATTTCTTTCTCAGAACACTCGGACCTTTTCCACTCTCGCACATTGTTCTTTGCTACTCATATTTACATGTAGCTCTGTCAGGCCGAAGTTTTGTGGCAAATGCAGGCATAAGATAGTCACGTGACGCCCACCCTACTTCCGATTACGGAAGATGCCGAAGATCGTGTACTGTCCGTCATTCAACGAGGCCTGCGCGCAAGGCAACCCCAGGGAACCTTGGCGCTAGCGGGGGGAAGGTAGGGCGGGCATTAGAGTCTGACATGGTAAGTATACTTAGCCAAAAACAGGGAGTATAACAAACTCCCCATTTTGGCGTCGTATACTATACCATGTCAGACCATAGCAGAATTTAAAGGAATAGGAGGAGGGCCGAGCGCCCTAATGGTTCCTGGTTAACTGTTATGGCTGCATTGGCCGCCACAAATGAAAAAACCCTTAGAACCATCAGCCCTGGTCATGCGGATGTCCCTTAGATAAAAGTTTATGAAAGGGTTCTCCGAACGCCAGTAGGCTGCCTCCAGGAGATGGCACACGGGGGGACAGAGTGCTGGAACGCTGTGGACATGGCCAACGCTCTGACCTCGTGGGCTCGAGGGGAAAGGGCTGGGAGGTCTTTGTGGGCCTGGGCATAGGCAGATTTGATAGTATATAGAATAGCCACCTAGAAATCGAGCCCGCCGAGATGTCTTTCTTGTTGTGGGGTTGATGGAAATAAGGAGGCTTCTCTGAGAGGAACGCCTGGGGTGGGAACGCTCCCAGTAGTATCTGAGGCACCTAGAGGGTCATAGGTCCATGTCCCCGCTGCCTTCGCTGCCTAAGATATCCGCTAGGGAGCGGATAACCAGGGAAGGAGAGGTCGTGCCCGGTTCTGGTTCTTCGCTAAGAACTCAGGCAGGAACTTAAGCGAGACCGATCCGTCTCTGAGAAAGGCGATGTCCCGAGGGTCACAACTGAGGACCTGAATCCCACTTCGCCTCCTGGCTGAGGCCAGGGAGAGAAGGAAGGTGGTCTTGAAGGGGAGAATGACAAAGGGAATAGCACGGAGGGGCTCGAAAGGGGGGTTTCTGAGGGAGTCAAGAACCAGAAAGAGGTCCCACATGGGAGCGCGCCTAGGGGACTGAGCTTCCCGTAGGGCCACCCCCCCCCGAGATAGTTCTCTAAGGAGAAAGTTATTGTCGAATGATGGGCCGCCCAGCTGTCAGATGGTGGTGCCTACGGCCGATCTGTAGCCCCGAATGGAACTAGCAGAGAGCTTTCGAGAGGATGAAAGGTGGGATAGGAAATTGCCTATCTGGTGGGATAGGAACTTGCCTATGTGGATGTTGGAGGGGAGGAGGTAGGGGACCGAGTTAGCCGTGCACCACGTGACCCATCTCTCTCATCGCGGTGGTCGCAATTTGGCTGGCATAGAAGCCAAGCGTGTAGGCGAAGCATCTGGGGATTGGAGTGAGGGAGGCCCGAGCGAGGTTGTCTGAGTAAGTCCCACCAAGGGGCTAGCTGGAGAGGGGGAACGTGAGTGAGGGACCTGAGGTCCGGGAACCACAACTGAGTCGGCCACCACGGGGTTATGAGGATGAGTTTGGGTCTCTCCAGCCTGGCCTTCCTGATCACTTTGTGAAGTATGGGGAAGGGGGAAAGGCGTAGGCGAGGAGTCCCGTCCAGGGGAGGGGAGAGCGCATCGACCGCGTACGCTCGGGGGCGGGAGGGAGTGGAGAGACATACATGGGGAGTCGATGGTTGTACCGGGTCGCAAATAGGTCGACCCATGGGCTTGAACCAGTGTTCCCAGACGGTGGTTAGTGTCAGCTTGTTCAGGTCCACTCTGTGTGCAGAAGGGTCCCTGACCGGCTGAGAGTGTCTGCCAGGATGTTGCGTGTCCCCGCTATGTGTCTCGCACGGAGGGTGGCTCCCCGTGCGTGGCACCAGCGAAGGAGGGCCTCTGTCCGTAGAGAGAGGCCGATGTGAGCCCCCCCCCCCCCCCCCCCCCTTTGTTGATGTAATGGGCTACCGACGTGTTGTCCGTGAGGAGGAGAACCAGTCGGTGAGAGATAGATGTTGGAAGTGGAGGAGGGCCAGCCTGACCGCTTCCAATTCTAATATGTTGATGTGGAGGCGAGCCATCTGTGCGTCCCCATCATCCCGAGGCATGACTGTCCCCCAAGTGGCCCCCCCCCAGCCCGAGTTGGAGGCGTCTGTGTATAGTTCGAGGGACTGTGTTGGGAGAGAGATCGGAACGCCTTCGTGAAGAGGAAGGGTGCCAGGGAGAGGCCAAAGGGGAGAGCTTTGAACTGGAACACTCGAGCTTGCCAGACAAACCGGAGGTAACGTCTGTGCGCCGGGTGAATAGGATCTGGAAGTACGCATCTTTCAGATCTATGGAGGTAGCCCAATCTACGTGATGGATGGAGTCTCTGATCTGGGAGGGCGTGTCCATCTTGAACTAGGTATGTCTGAGGAACTTGTTGAGGGGAGAAAGGTCAAGGATGGGCCTCCATCCCACCGAAGGTTTGGGGATCACGAACAGGTGGGAGTAAAACCCGGGGTTGGGCTGGAAAACTTCGGTGATGGCCCCTTTCTGAGGAGTTCGAGGACTTCCAGGCGAAGGGCGTCCGCCTGGGCAGGTGGGGGGGTCGCTGGGGGACGGAGGAGGAGAGCGCATGAGGGGAGGACGACGGTGAGCCCACGGTAGGCGAAACCGTCCTGAAGAACCGACACTACCCAGGGGCTGAGGCCCATACGTCGCCACACTGGCAGGCGGCCGGGAGAGGTTGCCCGCCAGGGGAGCCGATGGTCCAGATGGGGGGAAGGGGAAGAGTGGGCCGGTGCCTTGCTGGGCAGGTTGGGCCAGCTCCATGCGCACTACGGGAGGAGTGTCCTCCAGTCACCGGCGGGGCCGTGCTTGCTGGCCAAACCAAAAATTTTGGCGAGGTTTAGGTTTAGGCCTCTGTGAGTTAAGTGGCCGCTTGGGGGGCCTGGAAAGGCGTGGCTGAGGCCGGGGGGCAAAGGACGCCGCCTGCTTGCGTTCCTCGAGCGAGAGAGACATAGCCGAGGTGGAGTGCTCGCCAAAGAGCGAGTGATCCTGGCCCGGGACACATCGTAGGGATGCCCTGAGTGGGGGGAGTGAGTGAGGTGCGTGCAGCACCGCGTCTCTAGCCACTAGCAGACAATTAAAATGGCTTGTTGCTGCGCTGTCCGCCGCAGCCGCCAAGTGATGCGATATCCTGTTAACTAGGTGTCGCATAAAGGGGTCGCTGAATAAGCGAGGTTCGTCCTGGTGTGGTTCGGAGTTTGTATCCGAAGGCACTGGGACGGCGCCGTCATCCCCAGGCCAGAGTACCTCCGCCCTCTGCAAGAGCATGCTAAGGTAGGCATGCCCTGCAGTGGTGTGTAAGATGCCCATCCGGGCTACTCGGTCCCAGTCCTTTAGCGCTTAAAGGGGATGGTGGGCCGAAGTAGGGGGGGCCCGGTTGGGTATCAGGCGACAATCTGATTGGGAGATGGCCCACTCCCTGGTAACCGGATTGTCGGCAAAGAGGGAGGCAACTGGGTGCTTCCTGTGGGTCCCAAGTAGGGCGCCGAAGGGGGCCGCATTGGGTGCCGGGGGCAGGTCTTGACCCGGCGTGGGGACGGCGTCTGCACCCCTGGCGCGTTTTGCCGGACTCTCCCACAGCGAAGTGAGTGACTGAGGTGCGACAATTCTGAGTCTGGAGTATTGGGCTGGGGGCAGCCCAACGATCTCAGGGAAGGCCAAGATCGGCAGAGGGAGGGGCGTCCCTCGACACGAAGTCCGGTCGAAAACGTTCAATGGGTGTGGATGTCATAAAGGGATGAGAAGAAGAAGTCTCATCGTAGTCGTCCTCAGGCTGTGGGGAGTCAAGTTCCTGGGAAGGGAGGTCTTCCTCAGGGGGCAACTGCGCGGGGGTGCGCGAGGGTCCCGCCCTGGTAGGGTGGTGGGGGGGGGGGGGGGGGATGGCGGGACCCTCGTGGCTCTATGCTCGGCAGACGGGCTGGGTGGGAGAGCCCGGACTGCCGATCGGACAGCGCCCGAGGTGGGAGACCCAGGTCGACCCAAGTCTGCGAGGTTGGGTGCCACAATCGACCAAATTGTTGTTCAGGTTGGGTGTGTGTATTGAGCCACTGGTCCCTCTCGGGGGCATAGAGCCACTGGTCCCCGGGGAGATAAGCGGGCTGTGGCGGCCCAGAGTACTGTGCAGGGACTCGCCGGGGACCGGGGTAACCTTGGGCAGCAGGGGGGGAATAGTAATCGACCCTGGTATGTGGTTTCCCCCCGGGAGCGTGCCGGGTCCCAGTGGAATGGGACAGGTTACCCGTGGTCCCGCTGGTAGATCCTCCCCCCGGAGGAACGGGACCGAGGACGTTGCCCAAATGGGGGCCGAGTAGGTCGGACCCCGAACGTCCTGAACCCCTAGGGGAACCTGCGACGGGCGAGCGGGGTTGGTCGGCCGTCTTGTGTATGTTCACAACCGGTGGATGCACTCGGTGTTCCCATACGCCCAGAGTTGGGCCGGGGGTCGCGTGACTCGGCATAGTAAGTGGATGTCTGACTATGCGCAGGAAAGCTAGAAGGCAGGGTGGCTGGGGGAGAAGCGGAATCCCGCTCGGATTTCTTGGCTAGACGGGGTCCCTTAAGGGGGGCCTTGCCCTTAGATTTCCTGGGCAGGTTGAACGAAAGGCACTTAGAAATCGCAGCCGGTTGCCTTCTAGCTTTCGAACGCAACGGTCGTGCGTCCGTCGGTCGGGTAGAGGAGGGAGACTCCCGCGTCCCCTCCGCGGGAGGGACGTCTCCGTCTACCGCGGCCGGCCGTTCTCCCAAGGAGAGGACGGTTCGCTCGGGGTTGGAACCAACTCGTGGGTGATCGAGGAGGATAACCAGGGCGATCGATCGATCGTGCGCACACAATAAAAAAAAATGTAAACAACGCACACAATGGAATATAAGGTAAAACAAGTCCGTACAGGGACACAAGCGCAGCAGAAATGAGCGAAAACTGTGCGTGAGAAGCGACCGTGGCGTGGGCCCAAAGTGCTGAGTAACGCCACGTGTAAATACAAGGACAACGGTCGATCGCGATCGTTAAGGACACGAAGGCGAGCGAGAATTTTTCAAATGAATGAAAGGGGGCAAAGGGGGCAAAGGAATTAAATTGTGGACGAAAAAAACCCCCTGTAAAATACTGGGGGTTATAAGTTGGTGACAAGAGGGGGAGACCGGCGCAAAACAAAATGGCGAGACGAGAAGATGGCGACGAGACTGGGCTCATCGTCGCACAGGAGGTTGTGGAATCGTGTAATAAATGACGGGAGGGAAAAAGAAAACGGAATTTAGATGGATAAAAGGAGGCACCGAACCAGCGATGAACGCGGCGATGGAAAATGCCAATCAACTGAACCGGTTACGCGGAAAAGCAGAACCGGGAGCACACAATCGCGAGAAAATTCCGAAAATAAGGTTAGAATGCTAGCCCAGCGATAACCTCACACGTCAAGATACTCTGAGGGATAAGCACAAGCCACAAATAAATGAGTTCAGAATGCGAACACAGCAATCTTTACACAAAGGCAAAGTATAGGCGAGACAGAGCACAAGACTTATCTTGCTTGGGTGTGGTGTGTGTGGTGTGGTGTATCAGACCAAGACTGTGCCTGAAGATGTCTGTATGAGACGAACGGTGGTGAGTGTTGACAGAGATGCGAGCGTGTAACCAGTACTGTGAGTGGGAAAAACTGGACTCTGTTGTGGGTTGTTGCGAATCAACTGTATTTTTAGAGTTACAAACAAATCAGACAAGAATGAAGGGAAAACTTTATTCTGCAAAAAGACAGGCAACAACAAACACAAAAACAAAACCTTCACTAGGAAAATATCTACAGCCAAAACAACCAACCATACAACCTAAATCCAGGTATTAATTTCAAACAACAGAAACAACATTCATCAATTTTGCTATCCTTTGCTGGGAGTGTCAGTCCATGAATAGGTGAGAAAAATGTGTGAGCATATGCTATCCAAAAGAAAAAAAAAAACAAACAAACAAAAAAAATTTCCGAGCCTAGGCCCCCACCTTTCCTGAATTTCAGCATTTTATGACCCATCACCCCCCCCCGCCCCCCCACCTTCTGTCCCACCCCCCCCCACCTTATGACCCCTCCCCCCCATGCCCCCAGCCCGTAAGTTGTTGTAATAAGTGTAAACACAGGTAGGAACCAAAAATCTGCCCAGCAAATGATTTACGCTATTGACACAAGGGAAGCCACTCAAAGAATCTTCTCCCCCAGAATCATCCTCTTCCTGTGTCATATCCTCAGCCCAGTCGCTATCAGCGTCGGCAAAGGGGCTGCCACAGTCCCCATCCAGCGTAAGGAGAGCGGCTGCACCACCCCTGAAAATTTGTTCTTCTTTACAAGTCAAATTCCACGGGCATCCTTTTCAAATTTGAAAGTAAATTGAAACATTTAAAAAACATCTCCAATATAGATGATACACAAAACAGGCTACGCCACAAATTTTCTAAGAATGAACATCACACTTGTGGAAGTACACCTATATCTACAATACATTTGTTTTCTTCAAGCAATCAGATTCAACCTTGGTATCTGCTACAAGGCACTAAATGTATTTTTTTTTTACCTTAGTGTTGAAGATTTATTCAAAGATCAATAATTAGTCCAGATGCTGAAATGAATACAGTGAAAAAGATAATTTCCATCAATAAGCAAAAAACTAAAAAAGTTGTTAGCCTGCGATGCTCCATACACCTTCTTTGCTACAAACAGACTTAGTAAATATCACTAATGTTTATTTCTCTTAGGCACAACACATAAGAGAGGAAACTCCAAAGGGTGGATGCAGAGGACAAGGGTACTGTTGGTGGTGGTGGTGTTGCAATTTGAAGGTTTTACCTGTCCAACCCCTTCTTCAGAGATGCCAGAACATCTCCAATGTAAGGACACAGGCAGCCACAGTGTCTCCAACAGACCAGGCCCTGTGGACACACAACATCTGTCTTCACACACAGCCAGGGGAACGCTGACATAACCAATATATGCTGGCTGTTGATGCCATGACATGGACAATACTGACACACGTCACCACAGTTGATGGTCCACCCACACATCAAAATAACACACACATCACTGGATTTACTGGCACAACAAATCAAAACAACACTGGATATACAGGCCCTATAGGAAACAACAACACATCCCATGATTTTATGCTGAGACACCCCACATCAAAACCAACACACAATCTAACACTGGACAGTGTTGACATACATCAACACAACACCAAACAACAGGTGGACACTTATTGACCACAGATCATTCACTATGCGCACCAACATGAACATGTTGACACTCATGAAAAATAAAACACACATCCATGGGCATGTTGACACACATGAACACAAACGCACCACAGTCACATGGGACAAGCTGACACACATCACACAGGCCAGTTGAGACAACTTATTAAGAAAATGCTGACATAAACAACTCACATTACACTTGCTGGTACTGACGCCTCCTCAGGAAAGAAAATCTCCTTGGAGAGGGTAGAATATAACGCTGACCTGATCTTCAGATTGAACAAAGAAATATATGTGAGGATCAGTGGAAGGATATATCAGAGAGACCCAGTGGCTGAGAGAGCACAGCAAACACAGGGAATACTCACGTTTGCTCGGATTTCCACTTATGAAACAGATTGTTTCTCTCGGACTTTCCTTCTCCAAGAGGTGAGCTTGCTGTTGACACATCAAACACATGTCAAAGAACTATCCATATGACATAGATTGTTTAAAACGGCACTGCCTTTGCCTGTTTCCTTAGGTAATGTGTAATGCAGTGTGTGTGTGTGTGTGGTGTGTGTGTGTGTGTGGTGTACACCATTAAATGAATGTATATGAGATCCGTGTGGGATGCACATTTTGGTGTGTGTGCATGTCAACATCCCATGCCTAAAAACATTACTCATGTGCACAATATAAGACACTCATTAACCCACAAAAAGCAACACATGAATGTATACATAACACAGGGACGCCTCTGCACGAATCAACAAACAGGCAAACACGTGCTAACTAACTAAGATCCTATTCAAGATTGGGACATTATACACACACATACCACTTTAAAACATCTTAACCCACAGCAATACAGCTCCAAACCAGAAAACATGCAAGAAGCCCCCAACTTTGCAAATAAACATAACAATAATATATATATTATATAGAGAGAGAGAAGAGCTGTAGACACACACACACACACACCACACATATTATTATCTATATATAATATATTCTATGTGGTGTGTGTGTTTGTGTGTGTGTTGTGGTGTGTGTGTGTGTGTTTGTGGTGTGTTGTGTGTGTGGTGTGGTTGGTTGTTTTTGTGTTTGTTTGTGTTGTTGTGTGTGTGTGTGTGGGTGTATTGTGTGTGGTTTGTCCCTTCTGCTCTTGTCTTGCCTAGCACACACATACCAAACACTTTTGTACCTATTTTTTCACATCCACCAACAACTGTAAATTCACCCTGAAACCCATATACACAATCCTAAACACACCTGTATCAGCTGTCGCACATACCTCAAAGACAATGCTTGTTGATTAGTCACATACATATCCCAAACACTACTTTCTCTATTCGCTTTACACCCGATATCCACATCACAACAACACACATGCCTTGCTAACACCACACACATTCCTAACACCACTATACATCTACACACACACCAACCACCACACCACACACACACAAACCCATTACAACACACACACACACACACACACACACACACACACCACGCACGCTATGCCAGCGCGCACACACAACACAAAAACACGATACACACACACAAAACACTATCACACAACACACACTCTCCACACACAAAACCACGACACACAACTACCACACACACCAAAACACACAACCACACACACACACACACACACACATACAAACATAGACACACACCCACACCACACACAGAGACACACACACACAACCACACACACACACACACACACACACACCACACCCACAGCCACCCCCCTGCGGCTGCAGCCACTCGGTGTGTCCTGAAGAGTTGCGTTTCCGGAGCCCTTCCCCCTCCACCTGGCCAGGGCCTGCCATCCCTCATCCAGCTCCGGGAACCCTACAGGTCCCCACCCCCTTCCTTTTAGCAGTGGGGCCCCCATGGGTGAATCATGCCTCATCACCGCCATGGCGAACTCCTCCCCCACTGTGGCTGCCATGGGGAGAGAAGTGTGGAGAACACTCTTGTTTAATTTTTTACAATTGGTTTTCTTTTCTCCTTCCTTTCCGTCAACTTTTTCAATTCTGTGTCCCAGCTTTGTACGTGGTGAAACTTTCAAATGAACACGAACCAAATGAGACAACGAAAAATGACTTGTTTATCAGGGAAACGTTTTCTCTTTTTTTCTGATGGGGTAGAGGGGAGGGCAATGTAATCATTGGGGCATAAGAAGCACAGGCATCCAACAGCCCTTGATTTCCACAAGACCAGATATCCATTTCAATAAGACCTTTCTTGGGCAGCAATGAACAATAACGGTCTTTGTTTCCAGCACCAGGACAAGACACCAAAACACACGAATGCTGGGCCATTTTTATGGCAAGACTAACATCCTCTATCCCTGTGACCGTGGTTCATTCAGTCACCATAACGCAGAAGTTCTCCCCTGCCAATGGGGAAACTACCAAATAGAGTTTTTTCAAACCATTTTACTTGCGAAACTCTGATGCCTGTAATCCACCTTGGTAAGGAATTTGCGTTTTACTCATGGCCCCTTCTCCCTCTCCCCCTCCCCTCTTCTTCCCTTCTTATCTCCCCTGCTTCCCCATCCCCGGGTGTTGCGGTTGTCAACAGACCCTGTGTCCTTGACGTGTGACTGTCTG
>JADBJO010000069.1:0-2500 GCA_016801955.1 Conus betulinus
TCGTAACTACTTTGGCCTATGTTGCTGAAAAAAATGGGATGATAAGGAAACATTGTTTTTAATGTGCCCAGAGCTAGTACTTAGCTTTAGAGTTTGTAACGAAAGGAAGGCATGGTGGAGCATGTTTTCTACCTGACGCTTTTGAATTGTTTATCTTACTGTTGGCTGATGATGACATTTCAATGTCTGAAACTATCGCTGGACTACAGACCTAGCTAAACAGGTTGCAAAATGCAGCTTTCAACCTGGATCTACATGTTAATTTAGATAAAACTAATATTACTGTCTTCAGAAAGGGAGGAAATTTAGCAGCTAGAGAATGATGGTCTTATAACGGAGTGATATTGCCTGTTGTAAATGTCTATAACTATCTTGGTATATATATTTGGACAAAACTGAGTTTCACAGTTGCACTTAGAGATTTAGCCAGTCGTCGTCGTCGTCGTCGTTGTTGTTGTTGTTGTTGTGTTGTTTTTGTTGTCGCACCCTGGCTAAAAGACTCCATAGATCATTCGAACAGCCGAAGTACTTGAACACTATGGCACAAATGCATCAGCTACGGATGAGAACATTACGTGTGTGACCGTTTTTGATTACCCTGCCACGTGGGCAGCCACACTCCGACTTCGAAGGATTTTGGAGACTGATGGTGTTATGCTAGGAGCTTATCACGATTGAAAACAATCCCCGCATAACTAAGCAGAGCATGAGAACATTTTGATGTAGCCTTGGTGATCTAGCCAATGTCAACTGGTCTGACGCAGCCTTAAGTCAAGGTGAGCAAGTCGTGAGAACGCTTTGTTATGTGTCATGCAGAAACTGTACATGCTTAAAAACTAATTCTTTTTCAATTCTCCCAAAATTTTCGATGCCAAAATGCGACCTATTATTCAGTATGGGGCAGAACTATGGGATTTTAAAAAAAAACAAACAAACAAACAAAACAAACCCTGAAAACTGCTGAATATTATGAAAAAGTTCATTTGTGTGCTTTGAAACGTTTACTTGTGTAGATAGGCGTACACCAAATGATTTAGTTTATGGTGAAACCAAAAGATATCCGATTACTGTCAGTTCTGTTCTTCGATATGTAAAGTATTGGTTGAGGCTTATCAGCATGGGAGAAAACAGACAGACTGCCACACAATGCGTATCTGACACCGTTGCATCTTGATGCTAAAGGTAAACATGTAAACATAATCGGGAAACCGATGTGAAGTATGCTTGTTTAAATTTGATTATGGTCATGTTTGGGTTAATATGCTTGTTTAAATTTGATTATGGTCATGTTTGGGTTAATCAGGGAGTAGTAAATGTTCAAATGTTTCTTCGTAGCTTCAGACAAAGATAGGATATCAAAAACCAGTGAAAGATTGAAAAATGTACTCGTTGTTGAATGGGATATCTCCTTCTTTGACCCTTAAATTAAGTCAGTCTTTGAAACAGATCACATCTAAGATCCGATTTGGAGTGCCAGAAATAATAGTTCATTACGTAAGATACATGGCTCACACAGACCATGATTTACTAAGTCCACCGTGCAGAAAATCTAGGGAAGACGACGTACATTTTATTTTAGTATGTCCAACTATTCAGAATATTAGAGAAAAGTTTATTCCTGAAAAATATTATAAGCAGCCCTGTCTCTCCGCCTATGTATTCTGATGGCTTCAACCTATAAAAATACTGTAAAAAAAAAAATTATAGTCTTTTTCTTTATCACGCCTTTAAGATTAGAGACATATTGTGTTCTTAGCACAATTTGATTTTTGATGGTTGCTTATGGTAGCATTTAGTGGATTTTCTTGTTTTGAATTGTTTGAATATGTCACACTCCCCTCATATTGGAGACATGGCCTATAGGCCTACATATGAATAAACCAAGTTCATTCGTTTGTTTCTTTTCATTTCTCTCTGTGTCTCTCTCTGTACGCGCGCGCGCGCGTGCGTGCGGGCGTGTGCGTGCGAGCGTGCGTGCCTGTGTGCGTGCTTGTTTGCGCGCGCGTGGGTGTATGTATGTGTGTGCGTGCGTGCGTGCTTTCTGTGGGCGTGGATCATGCATGCATACATGCGTGAAAAGTGTTTTCAGGGATAAGTACTGCGCGATTTGTGTTCACTTAAAATATGAGAAGGCAGACGACAATGTCTAATGGATGACACACACATACACGCAGACACACACACATGAACCTGAACAACGTCACCGAGACGGGAGACTATTAGCGAAAACGCTGACTTTTATATCTCTCTTTTACAACCAACACTCTGAAGCAGGCGACTGAACAACGCCTCTGCAACAGTTGGAGTGTGTATTGCGAAAGAGGCGTAGAGTACAGTGCCCACGCCTGTTCCAGTTACAAGTGCGCCTTACGCAACTTTTGACTTGCAAGCGGTTTTTATGCCCACGGTGGCAGAAAGTGATATACAAAGGTTTTATCACCAGTGTGTATACCTATATGACTTTCTCACCATTACATCTTATGAAAGTTTGCTACAGAAA
>JADBJO010000069.1:7500-12500 GCA_016801955.1 Conus betulinus
GTCATGCTATGTTCTAGGTGACAAATCTACTCAATACATTTATCGTTTAGTTGGATCAGACATGGAAATCATGCCCACAGAAGCCTATGTTCTAGGTGATAAAATCTACATCAATACATTTATCGTTTTGTTGGATCAGACATGGATATCATGTCCACAGAAGACTATGCTCTCGGAGGTAAAATCTAAGCAAATACATTTATCATTTAAACAAATCTTACATAAATGTTAGCGAACCGCCCAGAGAAACGTGGACAAAACGAGTCAAGATAAAACACACGACGCGTTTCGACCTCTTAGGTCTTCTTCAGGTGAGACACAGACAAATAAAATAACGAAAATTCACGTAGCTTTGATCGCTTCAGATCGCTTCGAGTTCAGCGCCAAGGAAGAAGGCGTTGAATGAGAACGAGGCTGTGCGTTTGTCCACGTTTCTCTGGGCGGTTCGCTAACATTTATTTAAGATTTGTGTAGATTTCCGCCTGCAGTCGTCTCACTTTGCAACTAGATTTATCATGTAGTTGGATCAGGTATGGGTGTCATTTCCACAGGAGCAAATGTCCTCAGTGACACATGTACATCAATACATGTATTGTTTACATCATTTCCCCCCAAGAAGCTCGTACGGTTGGTCATTTCCAAACGCGGCTTTTTTTATATAGAGATTTTCTTTCTATCAACACACAACGTGTATTCGTGAGCTCAGTACTTAGAACGTTAGAAAATCCCATTGCTGGCTAAGATTCGTTGCACAATGTGGAACCATTTCAATGTCACGTCTTGTGCACGAGGCGTTTTCTTCCCCCATTGCGGGCAAACTGACTTCGTTATGCCTTCCTCTCTCATTCACAACCCTTTCTTTCCTCTTCGATGTTTCGCATCCCAGAGCCGTTATGAACTCTGGCGCCTTTCGAAGCTGAGCAGCAAACCATGTTCATGATTTGATTGCAGAGATCTAGACTTCAGTCTGAGAATGACCGCCTGACCCTAACCGAAGAACAACGGAACCATTCGAACTAACTTGGGACTACAAGGTACAGTGAGGTCTGTTCCGATGGTCTGAAGTGCCTTTGGCTGACAGGACGTTTGATGTGGAAACAGGACGTTTGATGTGGCTGACAGGACGTTTGGTGTGATGTGGCTTACAGGGCGTTTGATGTGGGCTGACAGTACGTTTGATGTGGCTAACAGGACGTTTGATGTGATGTGGCTTACAGGACGTTTGATGTGGCTAACAGGACGTTTGATGTGGCTAACAGGACGTTTGATGTGGCTAACAGGACGTTTGACGTGATGTGGCTAACAGGACGTTTGATGTGGCTAACAGGACATTTGATGTGATGTGCTAACAGGACGCTTAATGTGGCCAACAGGACGTTTGATGTGATGTGGCTTACAGGACGTTTGATGTGGCTAACAGGACGTTTGATGTGATGTGGCTAACAGGACGTTTGATATGGCTAACAGGACATTTGATGTGATGTGCTAACAGGACACTTAATGTGGCTAACAGGACGTTTGATGTGATGTGACTTACAGGACGCTTGATGTGGCTAACAGGACGTTACATGTGATGTGGCTTACAGGACGTTTGATGTGACTAACAGGACGTTTGATGTGATGTGGCTTACAGGACGCTTGATGTGGCTAACAGGACGTTTGATGTGATGTGGCTTACAGGACGCTTGATGTGACTAACAGGACGTTTGATGTGGCTAACAGGACGTTTGGTGTGGTTAACAGGAAGTTTAATGTAGCTGACAAGACGTTTGGTGTGGCTGACAGGACGTTTAATGTAGCTAACAGGACGTTTGGTGTGGCTGACAGGACGTTTGATGTGGCTGACAGGACGTTTGATGTGGCCAACAGGACGTTTGGTATGGCTGACAGGACGTTTGATGTCGCTAACAGGACGTTTGGTGTGGCTGACATGACGTTTGATGTGGCTGACAGGACGTTTGGGTGTGGCTGACAGGACGTTTGGTGTGGATGACAGGACATTTGATGTGGCTGACAGGACGTTTGATGTGGCTAACAGGACGTTTGATGTGGGCAACAGGACGTTTGATGTGATGTGGCTTACAGGACGTTTGATGTAGCTTACAGGACGTTTGATGTGGCTAACAGGACGTTTGATGTGGCTAACAGGACGTTTTATGTGGCTGACAGGACGTTTCGTGTGGCTGACAGTACGTTTGATGTGGTTAACAGGACGTTTGATTTGGGTAACACGACGTTTGATGTGGATGACAGGACGTTTGATGTGGGTAAACACGACGTTTGATGTGGCTGACAGGACGTTTCGTGTGGCTAACAGGACGATTGGTGTGGCCAACAGGACGTTTGATGTGGCTGACAGGACGTTTGATGTGGCTGACAGGACGTTTTCGTGTGGCTGACAGGATGTTTGATGTGGCTGACAGGACGTTTGGTGTAGCTAACAGGACGTTTGATGTGGCTGACAGGACGTTTGATGTGGCAAACAGGACGTTTGACGTGACTAACAGGACGTTCGGTGTAGCTAACAGGACGTTTGATGTGGCTGACAGGGGACGTTTGATGTGGCCAACAGGACGTTTGATGTGGCTAACAGGACGTTTGATATGACCAACAGGACGTTTGATGTGGCTAACATGACGTTTGGTGTGGCTAACAAGACATTTGATGTGGCCAACAGGGCGTTTGATGTAGCTAACAGGACGTTTGGTGTGGCTAACAGGACGTTTGATGTGGCTAACATGACGTTTGGTGTGGCTAACAGGACGTTTTCATGTGGCTAACAGAACGTTTGAAGTGGCTGACAGGACGTTTGATGTGGCTACAGGACATTTGATGTGGCTAACTGGATGTTTGATGTGATAACACAAAATGATTAATGTGGCTAATGCTAACAGGAAGGTTAACGTTGGTATCAGGACGTTAACGTGGCTAACAGGATGTTTGATGTGGCTAACAGGACGTTTTGATGTGGCTAGCAGTACGTAATATGTGGCCAACGTGACATTTAATGCGGCCAACGTGGCATTTAATGTGGCTCACATGAGTTTAATGTGGTTCTCATGAGTTTAATGTGGCTCACGTAAGTTTAATGTGGCTAACAGGACGTTAGATGCAGCCAACGCTAGCAGAACGTGTGGGTTAACAGGACGTGTAATGTAGCTGACGGGACGTTTACAGTAGCGAACTATAACACTGCGTTTAGTATGGCTGACCGGACGTTTAATTTCACCATTCAACGCCTTCATTCGAATCCACAGCCAGTCTTTTGTCTACTCCGCAGTGTTATAGGATAGTGCCAAACGTCGTCTCATTGGTTCTTTGAGGACCACGGAGGTCGGCCACAAAATCGGCAGGTTGTTCACAGCAATATGCGACAGCGCGCAGCCCTAGAAGTAGCTGCCAAGACTTTGCTGTTGTGACATCACGCCGACAAGAGCACGTGTTTGCGATGCACGTGCACCAAACGTTATCTTTGCGTCGCATCAGTGTGTGTGTGTGTTAATGTGGTGTGTGTGATGCAGCCAACGCTAGCAGAACGTGTGGTGTGTGTAATGTGTACGGGCCTGAGTGGGGCATCCACACGGGGACAGAGTGGTATTCTATAACACTGTACCACATTCAAACGAAGATTCGAATCCACAGCCAAACGGTCTACTCCGCAGTGGAAGGGGGGAGGGGGAGGTGATGGGGGATGTGGCGGCAATATGCATACAGCGAGCAGGGGAGAAGGAGCGGGACTTTGCTGTTGGGACATCACGCCGACAAGAGCACGTGGTTTGCGAACGTGCACCACAACGGGTCGCCAGAGGGGTGGTGGAGGTGTGAAAAGTGTGTGTGTACGCATGAGCATCCACAGTGGATGTGGCGGCAACACCACCGAGGGAGGGGGGGTCGGGAGGGAGGGAGGGTAAAATCGGAGAGAGGGGAGGGATGTATCAATGTACTGAACAACAGGAGTCTGAGGAGGGTCAGACAAAGTACTGAACATTGAGGGACTCCATGTCCGACTAAGTCTGTGGAGAAAAACGTTGCCATTAAGCAACAGTTGAGTCCGGTCATGTAAGCATGATCTGAAAAACCGTGACTGTCAAGAATGGTTTAAAATAGGCAGTTTCTTTAAAAGAATAGCATGATAAACAAGATCGAAGGGCTTTTTAAAGTAAAAAAAAAAAAAAAAAAAACAAAAACACCCGAACAACTCCTTTGATTTGTGACTGGTTCATATCCAAAAGCCACCACAATTCTGTGCGTTACGAGTGGGTGGATCGGAATCCAGATTGGAATGGATGTCTTGTTAATGACTACCAGACTAAACAGGTCACTCAGATGTCTTGTTGACTTATTCACTAGCTGGACTCTTAGAGGAGCATAGGGTCGCACAACACAACCGTTTACAGGCTCAGTTCTGGGAAGCTCCTCTCAGTTTTGCCTACATCAGTCCTATAGCCTTTGCCTCACGCTCGACTCATCTTCTCCAGGTCTGCTGAGGTCTCCCTGCTCGTCTCTTGCCCCGTGAATTTCACTCCACAGCCTGCCTTGTGACGCTGTGAGCTGGTTCATGTAGGGTGTGAGTCCAAGCCACCCCAGTTTTCGCTTCTTCATGCCTTGGTTGGCGGAATCTGGTTTGTTTTTCCCATAGATCGGCGTTGGAGATCTTCTGAGGCCACCTGAGATGCAGGATGTGATGTATACATCCGTTCATGGACGTTTGGAGCCTTTTTGTGATGATTTTGATCATCCTCCATGTCTGAGACTCCTGCAGGAGGACTGTCTTTACACTGGTCCCGAAGATTCTGATCTTGCTGTGGAGGCCCAGTGCCGTGGAGTTTTAGATGGGTTGCAGGGTGTTTGGATGCATGCTGTGCTTTGTTGACGCAGCTCTTCTCTTCGCCTGGTCTGCCATCCTTGTTGATGGTGCTCCCAAAGCATGTGAGGCGGCTCGTCTCCTTGCTGTTTTCTCCCGAGTCAAATTGGGCGCTCTTGGCTTTTCATGTTGATTC
>JADBJO010000069.1:17500-25000 GCA_016801955.1 Conus betulinus
ATGAGAGTGTGGTAACTTTGATACACTTTGACGCTTTGAGATTTCATTGTCATTACCTAAGGTCTTTTGGCAAGGGGGGTAACAGGATAATAACACCTTCCTCTTTGTTTAATTACGGGCAATATTACAATTATTCCCATTGTTCAGTACGGACAATATTACAATTATTCCCAATGTTCAGTCAGAACAAGTGAAACGTGTGGGAAAAAGAAATGGAAAAAAAAAAATCTCCGGATATCCTCGCAAAGACGGGTAATCCTTTAGAGTTACACACATACACGCACACACACGTGCGCGCACACTCACATAGAAGGAGAAGAAACAAACAGAAAATGTAGGCCCCAGTATCATAAGAGTTAATCAACCATCCACTCAGACAGGCGATGACAATATTGTTGAACTCATCCACATACTTCAGATGGTATTTTCCAGGTCAGATACTTTTGTTTAAACAGTGTTATCATAAATTCTGTCTAATATCCATTGCTTCTGCGATGTGTTTAGCCACTGATTAGATTCAACAATCGTCATCACATGATAACGAAAGAAAGAGCACCATCTTCCCTCCCCCAAAAAACAGTGTTACGGGTATGGAGCTGAATCAAGGGACGGAACTGGCACTGGTTCCGGAAGATCACTGCTGATTGTCCAGCCACGGGGACTGTGAAGTCACCGTGTACTAGCTGATAACCACATATCTATGCGGCGATGTACCAGCTGATAACCACATACCTATGCGGCGATGTACCAGCTGATGACAACATGT
This sequence comes from Conus betulinus, assembly GCA_016801955.1. Lineage (NCBI taxonomy): Eukaryota > Metazoa > Mollusca > Gastropoda > Neogastropoda > Conidae > Conus > Conus betulinus. The sequence continues at coordinate 18,267 of JADBJO010000069.1, forward strand.
CTATGCGGCGATGTACCAGCTGTTAACCACACATCTATGCGGCGATGTACCAGCTGATAACCACACATCTATGCGGCGATGTACCAGCTGATAACCACATATCTATGCGGCGACCAGCCACCGTGGCGAAGTGGTTAGCGTCGCGGACTCCCGGCTGGGAGGTCGTGGGTTCGAATCCCATCAGAGTCATGTGGGTTTTTTCTGCCCCGACCGGCTCCTACCCAGAGTTGAGTTTGCTGCAGACTCGGTTGGGAAGACTGGGACCACACAGTCGAGTTTCATCCATAATGGATGCGTTTCTGAGAGTGTTGCTCAAATTTCCTGACCAACACTGCAGGTGCTTGTATCTCTCGGGCCTGGTTGACGCCGGGATATATTATGAAAAGAAGCGTGGAGTACAGCCCTGGGGCTGTATTCATGGACAACATGCTGCTGACAGTCTCAGACCGAAATGGAAATCCGTCCGTAGCATCATCTTAATCATCATCCTCATTCTCATCGATCAGCATTAAAAAAAAAAAAAAAAAATGTCTCAAGTTCTGCGGCCCTTCATGCCCTGCTCTCATGGTGACCTCAGTTTCGATGTCTTCTCCACGTCTGTGGCCTTGGTTTGGTTCCTGTCGGGGTCACCGGTATCGGCGAGTCCATGGGGGATGTCGTTGGACGGACGTGGTGGCGCCCTCCGGAGGGAGAGCTCACTCACGCCGGCTCCGCGACTAAGCAATTATTGTCGTCAGTAGGGGGCTTAGTAGGTGTTGTCCTGCGTATGTTAGATCAGAACAGGCGCCACTGAACACCACCGAAGTGACTCGGCAGCAGTGCGGTATCTCCTCCGGTGGGTTGCCTCTTGACGACTTGACATGACTGCTCCTGTGGATTGCTGTGCCGGGGCTGCGGCGGGGCCGACCGGGCTGTGGCTGTGGACGGGGTATCGGAATGAGCGGCGTGGGTGCACTGCCTCTGAGGTGGCGCAGAGAGATGGGACAGGAAAAAAAACAAACAAACAAACCCCAAAACAAAAAAAAAAACCCCAAACATATCTATGGAGCGATATGTAGTCATTGCACCTTGAAACTTGCTGGTGATATGAACGTTGATATTTTGTATTTTCCGTCTGATGCGTCGGAACTAGTTTGCAGAGAGAGAGAGAGAGAGAGAGAGAGGGTGGAGGGGGCAGCCTAAACTGAAACCAGAGACAAAAACATGACTAAAATCTTCCAAATTATCGAGGGGGAGGGCAAGATTACACAAAAAGCGGAGGAGGGAGGAAGGTCTCTCGCTTCAAAATTGTCCTAAAGGCGGGGGCGGAGGGGGTGGAGGCATTCTCATTTCTCAAATTTTCATAGGTGGGTATTCTCTCGTCTTTCAAAATTCCCATAAAAGCAGGGAAGTTTGGAGGTATGGGGCGAGGAGGGGTGGGGATGGGGAGGGACGTAGCACTACCATCCCCTGCTGTCCATAATTCGTTGTTTCAAAAAACTGGAGAAGGGGGAGGGCAGAAGGTAGTCTGGCCATCCAAGAGGGAGAGGGAGAGGAGGACTCGCTCACCAAATTTTCATAAAGGCAGAAGGCGGAGGGGGTGGGGGACACTCTCATTCTCCAAACTTTTATAGAGGGTGTTCTATCGCCTTCCAAAGCCATATAAAGTAAAGTAGGGAGGTGGGAAGGATGTGGGGGGGATGGTGAGGGGTGGGGGGGGGGATGGGGCACTACCGTCACCTGCTGTCAACAATTTTTTGTTTCGCTTCAAATATTGGGGGATGGGTGGTGGAGGAGAAGGTAGTCTGGCCACCCAAAACTTTGAAGGGGGGGGGGGGGGGGGGGGGGGGGGGGGCTGTGCGGTGCCTCATGCACGTTCCGCTCCTCTCCCCTTTCGCCCTCTTCCGACGCCATTGCACATATTGCACAAAAAAAGTACATGCGAAGTGACTGTTTTAGTCCGTACCAAACTGTTATCTCTGGCTTCAAAAGATTTTGTTTTCGCTAATGAACTGTCATGATCGCTGAAAAAAAAAAAAAGGAAGAAAAAAAGATTAAATAAAAAAGAAAAGCATCATAACCAACCTTATTTATTCTTTCATATTACCTTAAACAGACCATTTTCATGCCTCACGTCTTGGTGTGGATCCAGGTCAGAGGTCAGATCCAGGATCCGTTTGACTGTGATAGAATCTCCCGAGTACTTCCTTCGTTTTAAATGTGATCCAGCTCTCCATAATGACACTGAGAGAGAGAGAGAGAGAGAGAGAGAGAGAGAGAGAGAGAGAGAGAGAGAGAGAGAGAGAGAGAGAGAGAGAGAGAGAGACCTGAACAAGAAAATTGAAATGCTGAATCTGTAAGTGAATTGTAGAATTGCAATAATCACTTGCTCATACGACTCAGAAAAAAAAAAAAACCCAGGGACTGAATTGCAGTGTCTGAGATTTTAGCTATTTCAACCATAACCTTCACAAACACAACGGTTACAAAAACAAACAAACAAACCAAAAAAAAAAAAAAAAAAACTAAACAACGGGACATCACTCTGAGTTCCTTATTACTAAAACGACCCAAAAGGAAAATAACACTCAGATCAGACTAACTCGCTACAGCATACTATACGGAGTGTACTGAAGTCGGTCCGTGTTTGATTATTCGTGGGGAGTGGCCGTTTGGAAGATGACATAGTTATCATAGATCATTGATGATAATGATAACGGAAACACAGGAAACTGACATTTACAACAACCTTCATATTTGGAATAACTTGAAACCGTGGTGGTATGGGCCAGATCAGCGGATGTATTCTTGGTAATCATTATTATTATTATGAATACTTATATAGCGCCTATTCTCGGTTAGAGAACAAGCTCTAAGAGCTTTACAATCCACACTCGTTTACACAACGGGCTGCCTACCTGGGTAGTGCCGACTGAAGAGCTGCCAGCTGGCGCTTCATTCAGTCGTTTCTCGTGTCATCCAGTCCATATCGTTCAATATCGTTCACTCAGTTTTCTTGCTTCCTTCTTTCTTTCCATTTCTCACGCAGGGTGCATGCTATGTGTAAACGTGTCATCCATACCAACGGCCAAACTGGCCTCTTCCGAAAGTTGGTGATGGGATTTTTCGTGTGTGCAAGATGTTATGCGTGCATTGATACACGGAACCTCGGTTTACAGTCTCATTCGAAGGACCTTTATGTTTAAAGCAGACGTGCTACTCACGACGGCCTTAGTCTTTTGTATGATTCATCTTTTATGTTCTACGGTTTTGTTTTCGGTTTTTTGTTTGTTTTGCCTTACTGCCAGACAGGTCCACTGATAAGAGTAGGCCTATGTTGTGTGAAACGAACGTGACGCTTCCCACTGGTTGCTGTTCACGTTTGCTTCAAGCACAAATCAACAGGTGTTGGCGGGAAGGAGATGTATCGATCTTTCTCGTCGACGCCGGCGGGCGTAGTTTTCCAGAACCCAATCATTAGTCTACTGCCTTAAAATATGCGTGTCACCCACACTGAACGAATGCGGCAAACAATACGATCGACCAGAATGAACGCGTGGGGGCAAACAAGAAAAAAAAAAAAAAGCAGGGGGGGGGGGGGGTAAATTGAAAACAGCCAATACCCCCCCCCCCCCCCCCCCAAACAAGCGAGAAAGGAGAAGTGCAGCGTGAAGCCGTCACGCTGCCATCATCCGAATGAGATTCTTTACCAATTAATGTAGAAAGTGGGTCACGCTAAGGAAGGGGGCGGGGTGGGGATGGGGGGGGGGGGGGGGGAAGAGAGAGGAGGAAAGGGAACTGAGGAAGGTGAAGGAGAGAAGAAGAAGTAGGGGTGGGGTGGGGTGGGCGGTGGGGGGGGAGATGAGCAAGCCATTCTGTGCCGAGCCCAGGTGTGCAAGTAGTTAATGCTCCCAAACGGGTGGATACTGTTTCAGATATCACCTCCCCCCCTCCCCCATACACACACTAAGCCCACCCCACCCCCTCCCCACCCTCTTTTTTCCTCCTTGAGGCAGTATGAGGGCCGAAGAGACAAAAAAAAAAAAAAAAAAAAAAAAAAGCGCCAGTTGCACCGAGCTTTTTGCACAAGACTGTCTCCGGTCCGCTTCGGGTGCGCGCGGCTCCCCTGTTCTGAATACGGCCGCAAACGATCTTTGATTGGCTGCTATTGACGCTGACATGACGCGAGGCATTGTCGAGGGCGACCCGGCCTGAGTTTAGGGGCCACGGGGGCTGAGGCAAAAGCGGCGATCATCTCTCTCGCCGCCCGGGGAGGGGAGGGGAGTGGGGTGGTGGTGGTAGTGGGTGGAAGAGAAAAAACAACAACAACAAAAACCACCTTGCAAAGGGCGACAATGAGAAAAGCAGGCAGCGTGGCTTTCTTTCTTTCTTTCCTCCCAAGTGGCTTTCCTTTCTGTGAGTCTGGCGGCGGGGCCCGCCTGGCTAAAAAGAGTGGGAGGGGGTGGGGAGGGGGGAGGTAGGGGAGAAGGGGGGGGTGGGTGGAGAAGGCAGCCTGTTGCGTTGCAGTTGTTCTGCGCTGCATAGCGGGTCTCTTAAACAGGACTTTCACCCTCGGCGGAAGGGGAAGAATGGGTGGACATTTGTTGAAATTAGCAAGTCAAATGAAATAACGCTCCTCCAGCCTCGCCGCAGTTCAAAAGTGATGGTGGAGGGGAGGGATGGGGTGGGGGGAAAGGAAGCACGAGCGCGTGCACGCGATAACACACACACACACACACATACACACACACGTACACACACACACACACACACACACACACACACACACTTCTTCGTTTAAGCACATAAAATGTGTGCGCACGCGCACACACAGCACACAGGCACAGACGCACGCACTCGCACACACACACACACACACACACACACACACACACACACACACCACCACACACACACACATAAAGGCGCGCGCGCAGCACACACACACACACACACACACACACACACACACACAGAGTTGTTCCTTCCACTTCAAAAGGATTGGAGGCATAATATGCCCATTCTGAAAGAAAAGCGGCAAGTCGTTTTGAACTGAACGTTGTATATTTTCACTTGTCTCTCAATGCCGACATTTCTCGCCGTTGGAGACAAGATTTTAATTGGGAGTTTACGATGGCGGTTGTTGTGTAAGGTTTCTTGCCCGTGTGTCTTTCTCAGAGGCGGCGCCAATTGATCTGGCCTCTTCCAGACCTTTTGACAATGCCACAATGGAATCTGTTGTTGAGGGACTCTTGAAAATAGGGGATTGGGGAATGGAGAAGAAGGGTGGGTGGGTGAAGAGGGTTGGTGTGGTGGTGACTGTACCGTTTGACACACACACACACACACGCACGCACGCACACGCGCGCGCGCGCGCGCGCGCGCGCGCGCGCGCGATTAGTGAAGTACGCAGGTGCCCATATTTTCTGCTCAATGGAGGAAAAGAAACGCATACATTTTCACCGAGCTGATATTCACCTGACGACTTCCGTTAACACTCGGTGGCAAGGAAACGGGCGATTATGCGGGCATAAACGAAGTCCCCAAAACGTGGAGCTGGTCAAAGGGCGACAACTCGTTCGCACTGCGATTTATTTTATTTTATTTTTTTCTCGTTTCAGAAACAAGCACTGTTTGTGAACAGTATGTTATTAAAGGAAAAAAAAAAAAAGAAAGAAAAAAGAAAGAAAAGAAACCTTTGGTGCGCTGCTTGTGTGAACTTCGGAAGCAGCTAAGAACAGGAATGCAATGTCACTAAGTGCTAGAAACAACGAGTATGGAAAAATCGAACGAGGTGAGCAACAGGTGAATGACGGTCTTATCGTGTGCCAATCGGATGGGAGTTGACAGAATTATTCGGCGAAGTGGAAAGAGACAGGTGAAAAACAGACTTTAAACAGCCAGGTGTGAGCTTCTGTCTGTGTGTAAATCCACTTCGTCTTCAACACAGACCAGGTACATGTCGTCTGAATGCAACAGGTGAACGGCGGTGTTCACACATCCAGTTCGAAAGTGAAAAGAAGCGGACGAATCACGAAACCCAGTATGTACAACGACATTTGTGAATGAAAGACAAAGAGGTGAACTACGAAGACGAAGCTTCTTTCTTTCTTTCTGCCTTCCAGGTCAGTTTCTGCAAAATGAAGTGAAATGAAGCTGAATAAGAAAAGAGAAAAAGAAACTTAAAAGAAAAAAATGCTGTGCCGCCGAAGGAAAGAAACAAAACCCATGACAGGACAACACACGACGCGTTTCGACCGCTTTGGTCTTCTTCAGGCAAGACAAACTTCAAAACAGTGAAAACGAAGCGCAGACAGACCGGCACTTACCTCCTCAAATTGGGTGCAAAATAGATATGAGCATTCAGGACAAGAACAACAACAACAACAACAACAACAACAGCAGCAACAACAGCAGCAGCAGCAGCAGCAGCAACAAACGTGACAAAAGCCTAGTCTGGTTCCTCCCCCCCCCCCCCCCCCCCCCCCCTTTTTTTATTTTCATTGAAAAAGCATTCAGGACAAACAATCAACTGAGAAGTGACGACAACAAATATACAAATGTGTAGGTGAACAGACTATCGAACGATCAAAACCATGATTTACAGGAACATGCTCGTGTTCCCACAAAAAAAAGAAAACAATTTAAAATTTCCTCAGTGGAAAACACACACACACACACACACACACACACACACACACACACACACACACACACACACACACACAAACACGCACGCACGCGCGCACGCACGC
>JADBJO010000069.1:37500-50000 GCA_016801955.1 Conus betulinus
GCGTTCTCTTTTGAGTTCTGTGCGAGAAGGGACATTACCTGCGTTGACTGAACCGTAAAGAAAAGACAACCAATGAACACCTTCGAGACTACTACCTCCGTTCTACGACACAGCAGTCGAAAAATAAAAGAAGAAGGTGGGGGGTGGGGGAGAAGTGTGTGCAGCTATTCTAGTCATGTTTATAGCCTAGCCGACCTCATAGGGCGTTTTACGATTGTTGGGTAGGGCGACCTTTCGTAGATGAAGGCTTGAGAGAGGGGGGATGGGGATGGAAAACTTTCTCCCGTTTCTCTCCCCCCCCCCCCCCCCCCCTTTAATCTGCCCCTGTTTGTTCATGTAATCTTGTGTTACGTTACGGCATGTCGTAATGCAGAGTGTGGAAAGATGGCGTTGTACAGTAGACATGAATTACATACTATAAAAAAGAAAAGTCCTAGTCTTTTTTCCGGATTCTTTTTGTAATTTGGATGTTGTTTAACCTCTTTCTGTCCAGTCATTTTTTTCTTTCTACCCAGAAATGTTCACCTTGATTATTGTTACGCTGTTATATGAGCGTAGTGCATGCAGACTTCAACGACAAAGATGTCGAGAGTTCAATGGAACTGTGACGGCAGATTTGAGTATAACTAATGGAATTTCAACATGATCAATTCAAAGCGCTATCAAAGACACGAACACATAGCCGGCGAAAAAAAAGAAAGACGCACAACAATTTCGAAATCGACGACAACAGCAACAAGATTTCTCCTTTAAGATAGTGTCTGCTGTTGCTAATGTAGTTTTAAGTCTGTTCAAATGCTTTGTGTAGTTAGTATTTATGTGTTAGCTTTGAACATGCGTGGTGTGTGTGTGTGTGTGTGTGTGTGTGTGTGTGTGTGTGTGTATGCAACACACACACACACACACACACACACACACACACACACACATATATATATATATATATATATATATATATATATATATATATATATATATTGCATATACATGTGTGTGTGTGTGTGTGTGTGTGTGTGTGTGTGTGTGTGTGTGTAAGCGCCTTGCTACAGCTTATAACTTGTACCTAAAAGCCACACTGGAAGGACGTCAAACTCACCGATGACTTGTCTGCCAGGGAATGTGTTGCTTTACTGCCATATGCAATCAGTTGTTTCCTGTTCCTTGCGCTGCCAAGAATCCGTCCGAAGCACTGGTTCCCGAACACCCCGGACATTTCGCCTGACTTCTCCTGTCAGTGTCCAGCTTCCCCATCCACAGGGGACAATGATTATCCCCCGTGACTTAGACAATCTCATCTTCCCTGGAATGCTGCTAGACCCTGGCTGTCCAGGTGACGTAGAGTCTGACCATAGTGATCCCAACTCCTCCCACCTCTCTCACCTCACAAACACACACACACACACACACACACACACACACACACACACACACACACACACACACCATTTATGCAGATGTCTTCCTCCCTTCAAAACAGGCGCTCTCTTTTGCTCGCAAAGTGAGTACTTAAAGGCAAGAGAGACATGCACGTTTTCCAATCTGAAACACCGCTTTCTTCCTGACTTGGAATCTGGCTTGCGCGCTTACCGACATTCGCAGAAATGCTGTATGCACATGGAAAAGTTTCAATCGACAACGTCTTTTCTTTCTTCTGGTGTGATCCATGATCTTTCGTTTTCTCTGCAGCGCCGCTTGAATCGGTGACATCTGATACGGACACTGAGCTTCATTGTAGCCAAAGAGACATCACGATCAGCATCTCGTTGCTCCTCTGTTGCATTTATAGGAGTCCACGTCACTCTGTCTTGAGTCTCACCATTTCCTAGCGAGGGAATCGTTCAGTTGACTGGTGTGTGCCTTCTCAGGTAATCACGTAGAACAACTTCTTGCTGTCCGCTGCTCAGCGAGGGCGGCTTACATCCTGCACGTAGCCTTTGCCTGGGCCTGAGTCACCGTGTGTGTTTGGTTTAAAGTTGACACTTCGGCACCATCTGCTGCCAAGTGTGGTGAACAGATAGTCAACCCATGAAACAGCAGGCAGACAGACAGCCTGTGAGACCAAATGGTGGTGGTGACTGGCTTCAACGTGAGGAGTGGAACTTCAAATGGCAACAGGGCCAAGATAGTGATCATCTTCTCGCGGAGTTGAACTGATTTAAGTGAAGATACTGATCATCTCCCTTCTGTGTCTCTGTTTTGTCCTTTCTGCTACACTGGCGCCGAGAGCGTTAAGAAAGGCAAAGCATTGAAAGCTGTTATCTCATCGTGAATCACTGGCTTGCGACAGACAGTGCCTTGCGCAGACTGCTTCGGTATATGGTGCACAGAGAACGGGAGACAACCAGACCAGGGACTGAAAATGACAAACAACAGCACGTGAAACGTCACTTTATTTTGACAGCCTCCTGCCCAGAGTCATAGGGTGATGGGCTCTCTGATGGAAAGTCTGGAACTACCAGCTCGTCACAGAGCAGTATTGAAAGGTGCTCTGGATGATGGCGACCCACACTGTCTTCACCCTTGTTGGTTCTGGTAGCCCATCAAACTGTTGTTCTACCTAACAAAGTGTGTGTGTGTGTGTGTGTGTGTGTGTGTGTGTGGTAAAGCTCAGCGGCTAGTCGGCTTTCTTGAAGAAGTTCTTGTTAGGAGACCCTGCCATACAGCCTGCTTGGTCGGCTGAGTGTCTATACAAGAAGGAAAAAGAGACCACCAGGCGTTGTAGCACGGTGGTTAGCGTTGCGGCTAGCGGGTTCTGGGGGTCGAGTCGTATCAGAGACATTCATTTCGGGGTGTTTCGGACGGGAGTGACTGTGATTTGGTCTCAAACAGAAAGACCGAAACAACACAGTCGACTTTCGTCCACTTCCCGGGTATGTCTCTGAGGATGATGTTTCTCAACTTTCTTGACCAACACAGCAGGTGTCTGTATCTTCCAGGCCTGCTAGACATCGGGATAGACAGATCATGAGAGAGAAAGCGTAGAGTACAGCCTTTTGATGTCAGATCAGCATGGGAATCTGTGCCTTCGTTTTCTAATTAAAAGTGTCAAAGGCTACGTCTGTTCGTGCCCTGCTGTCGTGGTGACCTCAGTGTCCTTTTCCTCTTCAGGTCCACGCCTCTGATGAGTGCCTGTCAATCTCGTCTGCATCGGCAAGTTCATGGGAACTGCCGCTGGATCGGGGCGGTGACCTCTGGAGAGGTGATGACCTTGACCTCTGGAGGTGATGACCTCTGTGAGATGCTGACCTTGACCTCCGAAGGTGGTGACCTCTGGTATGGTGTGACCTTGACCTCTGGTCAGGTGGTGACCTCTGGAGAGGTGGGCACCTCTGCTGAAGGACGTCCCACGACTCTGCGTCTGAACGATGACTGTGCTCAGTTGGAGTATCAGATGGTGGTATTCTACGTACGCTTGATCAGAACAGGCAACCCTGGTCACCACGGAAGCGACTCAGCACCAGTGCAGGGTCTTGTCTGATGGGTTGCCTCACCCACCACACACAACATGAGAGTGACTGCTCTCTTTGAGCTGCTGATGCCGGGGCTGCAGCAGGTGGAGCCTGGCTGTGGCTGCTTACGGGGTCGGTTGGAATGAGCAGCGTGGAGGTAATGCCAATGATAGGGCACAGGGGAGACCACCCTCACACGTGGAGGTAATGCCAATGATAGGGCACAGCGGGAGACCACCCTCACACGTGGAGGTAATACCCGTGAAAAGACACAGCGGAGACCACCCTCACACGTGGAGGTAATACCCGTGAAAAGACACAGCGGGAGACCACCCTCACACGTGGAGGTAATGCCCGTGAAAAGACACAGCGGAGACCACCCTCACACGTGGAGGTAATACCCGTGAAAAGACACAGCGGAGACCACCCTCACACGTGGAGGTAATGCCCGTGAAAAGACACAGCGGAGACCACCCTCACACGTGGAGGTAATGCCCGTGAAAAGACACAGCGGAGACCACCCTCACACGTGGAGGTAATGCCCGTGAAAAGACACAGCGGAGACCACCCTCACACGTGGAGGTAATGCCCGTGAAAAGACACAGCGGAGACCATCCTCAGACGTGGAGGTAATACCCGTGAAAAGACACAGCGGAGACCACCCTCACACGTGGAGGTAATGCCCGTGAAAAGACACAGCGGAGACCACCCTCACACGTGGAGGTAATGCCAATGATAGGGCACAGGGGAGACCACCCTCACACGTGGAGGTAATGCCAATGATAGGGCACAGCGGGAGACCACCCTCACACGTGGAGGTAATGCCAATGAAAGGGCACAGCGGGAGACCACCCTCACACATGGAGGTAATGCCAATGAAAGGGCACAGCGGGAGACCACCCTCACACGTGGAGGTAAATGCCAATGATAGGGCACAGCGGAGACCACCCTCACACGTGGAGGTAATGCCAATGATAGGGCACAGCGGAGACCACCCTCACACGTGGAGGTAATGCCAATGATAGGGCACAGCGGAGACCACCCTCACACGTGGAGGTAATGCCAATGATAGGGCACAGCGGAGACCACCCTCACACGTGGAGGTAATGCCAATGATAGGGCACAGCGGAGACCACCCTCACACGTGGAGGTAATGCCAATGATAGGGCACAGGGGAGACCACCCTCACACGTGGAGGTAATGCCAATGATAGGGCACAGGGGAGACCACCCTCACACGTGGAGGTAATGCCAATGATAGGCACAGGGGAGACCACCCTCACACGTGGAGGTAATGCCAATGATAGGGCACAGGGGAGACCACCCTCACACGTGGAGGTAATGCCAATGATAGGGCACAGCGGGAGACCACCCTCACACGTGGAGGTAATGCCAATGAAAGGGCACAGCGGGAGACCACCCTCACACGTGGAGGTAATGCCAATGATAGGGCACAGGGGAGACCACCCTCACACGTGGAGGTAATGCCAATGATAGGGCACAGCGGAGACCACCCTCACACGTGGAGGTAATGCCAATGAAAGGGCACAGCGCGGAGACCACCTTCACACGTGGAGGTAATGCCAATGATAGGGCACAGCGGGAGACCACCCTCACACGTGGAGGTAATGCCAATGATAGGGCACAGGGAGACCACCCTCACACGTGGAGGTAATGCCAATGATAGGGCACAGCGGGAGACCACCCTCACACGTGGAGGTAATGCCAATGAAAGGGCACAGCGGAGAGACCACCCTCACACGTGGAGGTAATGCCAATGATAGGGCACAGCCGAGACCACCCTCACACGTGGAGGTAATGCCAATGATAGGGCACAGGGGAGACCACCCTCACACGTGGAGGTAATGCCAATGAAAGGGCACAGCGGGAGACCACCCTCACACGTGGAGGTAATGCCAATGAAAGGGCACAGGGGAGACCACCCTCACACGTGGAGGTAATGCCAATGATAGGGCACAGGGGAAACCACCCTCACACGTGGAGGTAATGCCAATGATAGGGCACAGGGGAGACCACCCTCACACGTGGAGGTAATGCCAATGATAGGGCACAGGGGAAACCACCCTCACACATGGAGGTAATGCCAATGAAAGGGCACAGGGCAGACTACCCTCAGACGTGGAAGTAATGCCCTTGAAAGAACACAGGGGAGACTACCCTCAGACGTGGAAGTAATGCCCTTGAAAGAACACAGGGCAGACTACCCTCAGACGTGGAAGTAATGCCCTTGAAAGAACACAGGGCAGACTACCCTCAGACGTGGAAGTTATGCCCGTGAAAGGGGCGCAGGAGAGACCATCCTCAGAAAAAAAAAATTAAAAAAAAAAGAAAAGAAAAGAAGAGAGAGCTATGTAAAGCGAAGCAAAGCGGCACAATACACCATACGCCCCCGTATATAGCACAGTACAGCTCAACGCAACCCATGATAGACCAACACAACTCGGTACTGCACAATACAATGAACACAACATAATACAATTTATAACGAAGGTCTTGTCTTCTCTTTACCTCTCAACATAATACGATTTATAACAAAGGTCTTGTCTTCTCTTTACCTCTCATCAAAACACAACACAGGGCACAGAATAATGCGAAAGATATATATATATATATATATATTTGTTAAAAAACAGAATGGTAAAAGGAAGTTTAAAATCGACAGGTCTGTTTCGAGCGCTGGCTCTCCTCAGGATGGTTTTGGGTTGTCTACTGCCGGTGTTATATGGCCCATGTCACTGTTTACACGTGCGGATTGGCTGCACGTGTTGTTCGGTTTTCAGGTTGTTTACAGTTCAGGGTGCGTTTGCTAACAACGATTTCCATTTGTGCCTGCAGTTGTTTACTATTTCTACTTTAGTATTTAGAGTTGCTAAGTGTGGTTTGCATAGTATTAACCATTTTTCTGTTGAACATAGGTTGCATCTTTTAGAAATATTGTTGTATGGTGATGCCCTTTTTGATGATTTCCAGGATATGTTATAGTTGATTTTTTTTGTCTTTAAGTCTCCAAAATGAAGAGCTACTCACTAAAGCTCTGAAATTTGCTAATAACACACACAGACATAACAGGGTCAGAAATGGAAATCATTCTTCACACCAAGAAAACTGTACAGCAGAAATGGAACATGGATCAAGAAAACGAATAAAAACTCAACATTTGATGTGACCATGGGATCGTACGACGGCGCCGAAACATGCGAACTGGTCGGACTGTTTATGCTATCCAACATCCCAAAACAACTCGGAAAGCAAGTCGGACTGTACAGAGACAACGGCCTCGCCGCGCTAAACAACAATCGAAGAACCATCGAAAACAAGAAAAAAAGAACTATGCAAAATTTTCCAAAACCAAAACTTAAAAATCACATCGAAGCAAACAAAAAGGTAGTGAACTACTTAGACATAACACTTGACCTCAACAACCACATATATATAAACCATACAAGAAACCTAATGACACACCCATTTATGTAAACATCAAAAGCAACCACCCACCATCTATACTAAAAACCCATACCCAATGGCATAAACAAGAGATTATCTAATCTGTCACATAATGAAAGAGTATTCAACAACGCAGCATCAGAATACCAAGAGGCATTGCAAAAAAGTGGTTACAGCTACAAACTACAATACAACCCAGATAACAACATGAACAAAAAACAAAACAAAACAAAAAAAAACAGGAAAAGGAAAATCACATGGTACAACCCTCCATATGATGGACGAGTAAAAACAAACGTAGGGAAAGAATTTTTCAAAATTTTGACAGCATCCTTCCCAAAAGAACACATTGTCCAAAATATTCAACAAGAACACCCATCAAACTATCATATTCATGCATGCCTAACCTTAAAATATAATTGATACATCCAACAAAATGAAAAGCAACACAGCAAAGAAGGGTGATGAAAGGAAATCCTGCAATTGTACTAAAAAAGAACAGTGTCCCTTAAGCAACAAATGCCTCTATAACAACATTGTATACCAAGCCACTGTGACATCAGAAAATGAAAAAGAAACATACATAGGGATCACTGAAAATCACTTCAAACCAGGTACGCAACCATAAACAGTCATTCAACAAAGAAAAATACAAAACCCAAACAGAACTGAGCAAATATATCTGGAGACTTAAAGACAAAAAAATCAGCTATAACATATCCTGGAAAATCATAAAAAAGGGCAAACAACATTTCTAAAAGATGCAACCTATGTTCAACAGAAAAATGGTTAATACTATGCAAACCACATTTAGCAACTCTAAATACTAAAGTAGAATAGTAAACAACTGCAGGCACAAATGGAAATCGTTGTTAGCAAACGCACCCTGAACTGTAAACAACTGAAAAAACCCGAACAACACGTGCAGCCAATCCGCACGTGTAAACAGTGACATTGGGCCATATAACACCGGCAGTAGACAACCCAAAACCATCCTGAGGAGAGCCAGCGCTCGAAACAGACCTGTCGATTTTAAAACTTCCTTTTACCATTCTGTTTTTAACAGATGTTGCTCCCCAAGGGGTCGAGCATTTTAAGAATTCTATTAGGCATTTTAGTGGTATTTTGATATATATATATATATAATATATATATATATACATATATATATATATATATATATGTGTGTGTGTGTGTGTGTGTGTGTGTGTGTGTGTGTATGCTGACAGAGAGAGAGAGAGAGAGAGAGAGAGAGCAAAAATTACAGAACACACACACACACACACACACACACACACACGCGCACACCTGTTTACCTGCTTGGTTGTTGAACACTGAACCGTCGATGTCAGTCTTTGAAGACGTCATCTCTAACGAATCAAACATTTTCTAAGTTGTTCAAGGACTGATTTAAAGCCCAATTGGACATTTACTTTAACGTCTATGTTTATTTTCCCCATCTTGGTGTTAGTTGCTTATCTAGTGTTTCTTTGAAAGTTTTGGATTCAGTTATGTATGTTTTTTTTTTTAATTTTTGGTTTAAATTATTAATTTTATCTAGGCCTAATTGCATTACACATACCTACGTACGTCTAAAATCAACACCAACCGTTCGCATGCATACACCCCAAACACCACATGCACACACACACATAACACTTACATACTGTCCAAGATCACTGTTAGGTGGATAGACGTTACATTAAAGAACGAACACACACACGCACGCACTAACGCAATGCTGAAAATAACGGCACTGTTATGAAAGTTCACATGAATCATAGTACAACACAACAGAGCAATATAGCGTAGTACAATATAAACAGAGTACCGTGCAAAATAGCACTGTACGAAACCATCAAAATTACCGGGCAAATAACGAAGAACGATGCTATGTAAAGCATCTAGTGTGAAATGGAAAATCCAGCGCACTGCATTCAGCATAGCAAATACAATGTGGAACTTTGGGCAGTTTAGCAGAGTTCCTTAAAAGCCGTTCTTAACCAGCCGAACCTTTGATTCGCAAAGTGTTCGGTGGACACAGTATTGCGTACGAATAGAATGGTGTAAAAACTAGTTCGGAAACAGCTGTTTGGAGGAACAGAACCTCTGGCTCTTAACCACCGCGGTATGATATGCATACGTCATCAGCTAACCCCCCGCTTAACGATATGCATCCGACTTTTCCAGCCAAGTGAAAAAAGGCTGCATACGAGCGAAGCCGAAGACTTTGCTGCAATTCTTGTAGTAAATGGACTGTTTGAGGACTTGGAGAAAGATCGGATTGGAGAAAAGAGTACGACAACGTTGCCTTATGTTCTTCAGCGACATGAGTACGGCGCCTATCATACCCTTTGTGCAAGATTTAGCTGAACAGATACGCATCGGCGTAGTGTCAGCCATTTTGCTGCAATACAAAGACAGAAATGAATCCTCATTGCAAAAGAGTTCGACCAATCAAATTGGAGAAACACAAAAGTTCCCAGAACACCCGCTTGAGAACCAAAAACTGTTCGCAAACCTCTCGAAACACGGTTCCCGAACATGCGTTTGCGCGGTTCAGATGCGAACTTGTTCGAAGTCTTCTCAAACATAGTTTGCAAACTTATTGTTCGCCCTGTTAAGAACGTTTTTTTTTTTTTTTTTTTTTTTTTTTTAAAACACGGCACATTTCAGAACACACAAGAGAGCAACACCGCACAATACAACACAATACAAAACGACTTAAAAACACACACACAACAAACACTCCACGGTCTACAAAAAGCACGCTTTCTTAGCTTTCCCCCTCTGGTCTATGTATAGCGGAGGTGCGCACGTGCCAGTGAGTGCAACGAGTGCATTTGCAGACGACCCTCCGCTCCAGTGATCGAGTGCATGTCTCTCCTCTCTTAAACACAGACATACTCCTCCTTCCCTCTCCCCCCCCCGCAACGCCCCCCCCCCCCCCACCCCCCCCCCCCCCCCCCCCCCCCGTTTTGTTGCGAGATGGAGGTATCCACGTGCCTGTCTCTTATCACCTTGTCGTATCATCGCTCGCCGTTCGCTGTCGACTTTTTTTTTTTTTTTTTTTTTTTTAGGGGGGTCCTCGTGGTCCCGCCGCCGTCCGTCTCCTGTTTACATGGCCCTACTGTCTCGGGGGTTGAAGGGTCATTGACCCCCTTACACCCCCCAACCCGGGTGTGTGGGACTGTTTTACTTCCCCGGATTACAACAACAAGTACAACAGCCCCACTTTGTGGGTTATAGGGTGTATAGGTCTCTCTCTCTCTCTCTCTCTCTCTCTCTCTCTCTCTCTCTCTCTCAAGCCTCGAGAATGAAAGAATAAAAGAATAATGTTTAATTAAGCAGTTCTAAAAGCATATGACGAATTAGGAAAAAATGCTAATACCCACACACACACACACACACACACACGCACGCACGCACGCACGCACACACACACACACACACACACACACACACACACACACACACACACACACACACACACACATCCGTAAATGAAGGGTTTCGTATAGTATTGCGCGGGATTTTGGTTCGTGTCTTGTTTCTGTTTTGTTGTTTTCTTTCAGTTCTTTTTTCTTTCGTTTTTTTTTTTTTTTTTTTTTTCTTGTTTTCTTTCTTTCTTTCTTTTTTTTTTTCTTTCTTTCTTTCTGTCTGTCTGTCTGTCTGTCTGTCTTTCTTTCTTTCCTTTTCTTTCTTTCTTTCTGTCTTCCTTGCTGTCTCATCCTCTCTTCCCTCCCCCCTTCCTCCCATGATGATCATTCCCGCTCCCCCATACACGCCAGCACCCATGTTTAGCTCACCCCCCCCCTTCCCCTTTCCCAACCTGAGCACTGGCAGTCCACATGGAGCAGTCAATATAATCAAACTGCCGTTACGTCACCCACCAGATGAGACACTGCACTGCTACCGGCTCACTTCGGTGGGGGCGGGGGGGGGGGGGGGGGGGGGGGAGGAGGTGTTCAGTATGGCCTGTGTGACTCAAAATATGCAGAACACCTCCTTCCATTTCGCTCTAAAAGTTTGTTCTCTTTCTGTCTCACTCTCTTTCTTTTTTTTCCTCCTCTTCTTTTGTCCTTTTTTCCCCCGTGGGGTAATAATGGAAGGATCAAAATGAAAGAGAGAGGGGCAAAATGAACCCGCAATCCTCAAGGACTGCCTTGGTTCTACTAGCTCCAGCTTGGTCAAGCTAGAACTAGCTAGAACCTAGGTGGGCCCTGGGACCCTTGCTGTCAGGGAATCCTCATTGATCATCATACAATAAAGTTTTAAATTCTAGGTCCCGTTCCATGTTGATGTCTTCGCCACATCGGGCAGGCATCTTTTCGGCTTTTCCATTGTTACGTACTATAAGAAGAGGATAGAGCAAAGCAAAGCAAAACAAACCAAAAGCAATGACAAAAAAACAAAACAAAACAAAACAAAACAAAAAAAAACAACAACAACAAAAAGACGAAACCAATGGAGAATGCGAAACGGGAAAGACTTGCCTTTCGATCGGAGGCTGTCTACACTTACTTTCATAACCTACCCTGGCGTCCACCGGACCCCGAAAGATACAGACTCCTGACACGTTGGTCAGGAGATTTTTTGAGCAACCTCCTTAACAGACATATCCATGAAGGGCCTTTAAAAAAAAACAGCTTCCTGTTTCAGTCTACTTCACACTCCACTCAGAATCGAACCCACGACCTCCCATCTTGCGAGACTGCGACGCCAACCACTGCACCACGGCGACTGGTTTGTGTGTGCGTGCGTGTGTGCGTGCGTGTGTGTGTGCGTGAGTGTGTGCGTATGTGCGTGCGTGTGTGCGTATGCGTGTGTGTGTGTGTGTGTGTGTGTGTGTGTGTGTGTGTGTGTGTGTGTGCGCGCGCGCGCGTGCGGGTGAACTTTTTAGCCATTCATGTTTATAACGAACAAGTAGAGTAACTCTTGCTCCCACGATGAAACAGTACACGCCCGTAACTCCAACACAGAACAAAAAGCTATCCCCGTGGATGTCTCCTTGTTTGTCCTGTGTCCTCTGTGTCGTCATTTCTGCTAGGCGATTCGGTGCCGCAAGCAGCATTCATTTAGAGTTATGGGGCGTGTATCTGTTTCATCACGGGTCAGCAAGAGCTACCGTACTTGTTCGTTATTTACTGTTTACGGTTCTCTGCCTCAAGATTCCATTTCATTCAGGTTTTATTGGCGACGGTCATATGGTGTGAAATGCAAGAGTTTCCTGGTGTATGGCGATACTCCCTTCTCTCCTTGTTTCGCTGTCCTCTTCTATCCCCCCCCCCCTCCATTATCTTCTCTCTAGTCCCTCCTCTCTCATACCCCCTCTCTCTTTTTGTCCCCCCCCCCCCCCCCCCCAATCTATGCAACGTAACGACGTGGCATTCATGACATAGAAATGCAAGTGTATAGATTCGTTACGAAAAGGGTACGTTTTATCCTCTGTTTTAAATCATGGCTGTCACAAACTAGAATGTTGATGATCACATGTTTAAGTGTGTGAACGGGAACGTCCTATTCTCTATGTCTTATTTCGTGACTGTCAGAAACTAGAATGTTGATGATCACATGTTTAAGTATG
>JADBJO010000069.1:52500-55000 GCA_016801955.1 Conus betulinus
ACACACACACACACACACACACACGCACATGCGCTCGCTCGCTCGTTCGCGCGCCACACACGTGTATGATGTCCCTCCCCCACACCCAAACACTAGTCATATGAATGAGCTTTACCGTTCTCTTGCTTTTCTCATGACCACCGACCAACCAATGCCTCCACTTTTGATAGTTCCAGCCTAACGTTGCCATTGATCCCCGCTCTCCGGGTCTTCTAGTCCCCCCCCCCCCCCCGTTCGCTGCCCGACCAGCCGGTCATTGTTTCCAGCGTTTGTCCGAAGGTGGGGGGGTTGAAAGGAAATGCTAATGACAGACATGGTCCGGTCATCGCGCTGTTTGCGCAGTGTAAAAGCCGAAAAGATATTGTGCCGGGGGCCCCCCAATCTTTGATGCCTCAGGGGGGGATTGGCCCGAAGACGGCAATGAAGTTCGTCTTGATGTGGCCTTCGATGATCATCATCGTTTTTTTTACTGTTGTTCCCCGCTCAGCTGATTTATGTTGAACGTTTGTATGCCTAGTTTTTTCTTCTCCTTCCGTTTCTTCTTCTTTTCTTCTTTTTTTTTTTTTTTTTTTTGGGTGGTGGTGGTGGTGGTGGTGTGGTTCTTAATCCATTCCACTTTTTTTTTTTAGCCAACAGACAAAATGATTCAGATCAGCCAGACAGTATTCTGAAATCTGTATGTTCGTCTCGCCAGTCCATTTCATGTTTTTTGGTTTTAATGTTTGAGCCCCCACCCCCACCCCTACCCCACCCCGACACTCCTCTTTCATTCTTTTCCACTCTCTTCCACTTACTGTATTTGCTTATTGTACGTTCTCTTCGAGTAGGTAGTGGAATACGGAGACTAAGAATGCCAACCATTTCATGCACCGATCAGATCTCATCACTATCTATGATGCGTGAAAAAAAAAAAAAAAGATGATGGCGGTGCCTAAGCTAGAAAGATGTCCTCTCTGACCTCTAAACTGAAGGAGAATATCTATCTTGTTTATGTCGAAAATGAAGAGGATTTTCACACGGACAGAAGCTGAGGCAGAGACAAGGCAATTGATCAACATCGTCTTTGTTTTTTCCTCTCTCTCTCTCTCTCTCTCTCTCTCTCTCTCTCTCTCTCTCTCTCTCTCTCTCTCTCTCAGTCTCCTCTCACAGTTTTGATTTTTATAGAGCGTTTAGTCATTTACGCTGTATACCTGTTTATATGTCAATGAAAATAGACAAACATATAAAACGTATTATGACTAAGTTCAGATTTGGTGTGTCTGATATTGCTTCTCATTATTTTCGCTACAGGCAGACACGTGATAGAAGTCTGATTTGTCCATTGTGTCGAAATTCGAAAGAAGATGAAATCCATTTTGTATTAACTTGTCCAGTATTACAAGACCTCAGAGATCAATTCCTACCACCAAAATTTCAAGAATCCTTGTTTTTTTTCAAATTAGTCTTGTTAATGTCATCATCAAATGAGAGTACTGTCAAGCAGTTAGCTATTTATCTATATAAAGCGTTCCAGAGACGAAGTATTTATGTAACATGATCAAGTCAGTGTCAGTCTGCGACATGAATCACAATGTATATCCCCATTCTAAGGGGCTAAGGCCTTTATGAATAAACTATTTGAGTCTATTTGAGTCTCTCTCTCTCCCTCTCTCTCTGTATATGTGTCGGGCTACGTGACTTGACGAATTCTGTAAAGTTCCTTTCGATTGGTGCTTGATACAAAACCAACCAAATTCACCCGTGATGTCGTATCCCTCCCCATCTGACACCAGACGCTGTGGTTCTTTTTTGTCGATCGCCCTGCCAGCGGACAATGTTGTATGATGATTGAGGGGGGGGACAGGCTGACGACGGGGGGGGGGGGGGGGGGGGGGGGGGGGGGGGGGGGGGGGGGGGGGGGGGGGGGTGGGGGGGGGGGGCGGCTATATAGCCTAATGGTTACAACACTTACTTCTCAATCCGAGGGTCGCGGGTTTGAGCCCTTCAACATAATCTGTTAGGCGAAGTGTAAACCCGTGAGGGACTAACCGGCACCCTGGACTCGCAGGATCGGATGCACACGTTCATGACCGAATACTTCAAACTTGCTTTCGGTGTGCAGTAGTGAAAAGAGAAAAATTACCCAGCATGCGCTAGGACACTTTCAGAGGAGATGAGCACTGCAAGCTTTTCCGTGTTTCCCCACTGTGTAGCCCTGATGATCTTCCATACACCAGCAACAGGCATTGTGCGTGTGTCTGTAGCGGCAACGGTATAAATTTTTGGTTATATCGGGGATAACATTTAAAAAAAAAGCAACAACAACCAGCCAGCCAGCAAGCCAGTCAGCCAGCCAACCAACCAACCAACCAACCAACCAATCAACCAAAAGAAACCCTAATATGTAATCGGACCCTGTAAAATTCACATGCGCGTGTCTTTTATTACCTGTGCCAAGGAGGGTATGCCCTGATATGGCTCTGTGGTCGGCGGGGCTTAAAACAACATGACCTGATTTTGA
>JADBJO010000069.1:65000-70000 GCA_016801955.1 Conus betulinus
TCTCGCCTGGAAATTTCCAACAGGTCATGGAGCCTGGTAACCTGTACAATACAGCATTTACACATAGCAAGTGGAGTATTTCATAGTGGAACCGATTTCACGCGAACTGACTATTCGTCAGTGGTCAACTCGTATCCAGTCATGTTGTGTACAGCCCAGACGACCACGGGGATCACACATGAACTCAACACTAAAAAAAATCAAAAGCAGAACGAAGCAAAAACCGAAGTTCAAATGTCCAAGTTTGTCACTTCTTGGAACTGCAGTCACGTGGTCGATAATTTTGTCGGTAAATGGAAGAAACTTCGAACCCTCCAAAATCCCTGTTTAAGGGATGGCTGTTTCCGCGACATACAGATTGTCAGATTGTGAAGGTAACGCGTTTTCTTCGAGCGAGTGCCGCGGTTGCGCCAGGAATCAGAAGACAATGGCCAGTCCTTAACTGTTTGCAGAAAGAAAGGTTTCCTGTGTGTTTCGTTCACACCGCACCGACTCAAAGCCGGACTGCTATCAGTCGCTCGTTTGTTTCCTTTTCATATCATTTAGTCACTGCCAGCAACGCCTATGTAGCGCACACACAGCGCCTCATTTAGCGCCTGTCATCAGTTACACACCAGTTTCTACGCGCTTTACAGTCTACGCTCGTTTACACAACGGGCTGCCTACCTGGGTAGAGCTGACTGAAGAGCTGCCTGCTGGCGCTACTCTTTCGATTCCGCTAAAATTCAGTCGAGCATCGGTCACTCCGTTTTTCCTCTCATGCCTTCGATTTTTGTTTTTTCACGGAGGATGCTCGCTAAATGTATCTGCATCATCCATACCAACGGCCAAACTGGCCATTTGTTCCAAAAGGCGGTGATTTTTTTGTTGTTGTTTTTTTTTTGATTTTTTTTTTTTTAACGTATGCACAAAGTCTACAATTATCCATTTCTTTCTTCCAATTTTATCCGTTGGAAATGAGGCCTATACTTATCATTCCATTTGACATAAGATCTGCGCTCACCAATCTGAAATGAGACCGAAATTTACCATTCCTTTCGACATAAGCCCTACACTCTTCCACTGGAAAAAAATACACTCACCGTTCCTTTGACATAAGTCCTACACTCTTCCACTGGAAAAAATACACGTACCGTTCCTTTGACGTAAGTCCTACACTCATTCTATCAAAAAACAACGCCAAACTCACCATTTCTGTTAGCATTAGACTTACATTCATTCACCTGAAATGAGGCCTACAAAGACCTACACCCATTCATTAGACATAAGACCTACACCCATTCATTTGACATAAGACCTACACCCATTCATTACACATAAGACCTACACCGATTTATTGGACGTAAGATCTACACCCATTCATTAGACATAAGATCTACACCCATTCATTAGACATAAGACATAATTCACATAAGACATACACCCATTCATTAGACATAAGACCTACACCCATTATTGACATAAGATCTACACACATTCATTAGACATAAGGCCTACACCCATTCATTAGACATAAGACCTACACCCATTTATTGACATAAGACCTACACCCATTTATTTGACATAAGACCTACACCCATTCATTAGACATAAGATCGACATCCATTCATTAGACATAAGACCTACACCCATTTATTGACATAAGACCTACACCCATTTATTGACATAAGACCTACACCCATTCATTAGACATAAGACCTACACCCATTCATTTGACATAAGACCTACACCCATTCATTTGACATAAGACCTACACCCATTCATTAGACATAAGACCTACACCCATTTTGACATTGACATAAGACCTACACCCATTCATTACACATAAGACCTACACCCATTCATTAGACATAAAATCAACACCCATTCATTTGACATAAGACCTACACCCCCATTCATTAGACATAAGACCTACACCCATTAATTGACGTAAGATCTACACCCATTCATTGACATAAGATCTACACTTATTCATTTGACATAAGACCTACACCCATTCATTTGACATAAGACCTACACCCATTCATTTGACATAAGACCTACACCCATTAATTGACATAAGACCTACACTCATTAATTGACGATGAGATCTACGCCCATTTATCTGACATAAGATCTAAACCCATTTAGCTGATGTAAGATCTACACCCATTTAGCTGACGTAAGACCTACACCCATTTTATCTGACGTAAGACCTACTTCCGTTTATCTGATGTAAGACCTACACCCATTCATTTGACATAAGACCTACACCAATTATCTGATATAAGACCTACACCCAATTATTTGACATAAGGCCAACACGCTCATCCTTTGGAAACGAAGCCTACACTTACCATTCCTTTTGAGACAAGGTCTGCATTCATTCATTCCTTCTTTTTAAAAGACACGAGGTTGACACTGAGCGGTAAAGCAGTGTGCAGATAGATGACGAGTCTTTACGTCACCATGTCTGTCACCATGCCTGTCACCATGTCTGTCACCATGCCTAACTGCCTCAGTGTCTGTTACACCGTGTCTCTGTGTCACTTTGTATATACGTCACTGTGTCTTTACGTCACCGTGTCTATACCTGCCACCTTGTCCGTCACCGTGTCTAACTGTTACCATGTCTACCACCATGTCTCTCTCTCACCGTGCCCTAATGTCACCGTATCTCTACGTCACCGGGTCTTTACGTCACCGGGTCTTTACGTCACCGTGTCTGTCACCGTGTCTATTTGTCACCGCGTCACTGTGTCACCATGTCTTTCTTTCACCGTGTGTTTACGTCACCGTGTCCTTTTACGTCACTGTGTGTTTTTTACGTCACCGTGTCTATATGTCACCGGTCTATATGTCACCGTGTCTATCTGTACCACGTCTATCACCACGTCCCTTTGTCACCGTGACTAAATGTATTTATGTCACTTTGTCTTTTTACGTCACCATGTCTGTTTATGTCATCGTGTCTTTATGTCACCGTGTCTGTATGTCACCGGTTTATATGTCATGGTGTCTATATGTCACCGTCTCTTTTACGTTACCTTGTCATTATGGCACCGTACCTCACTGTGTCTATACGTCACCGTGTCTTTGACGTGACTGTGTCTATCTGTCGCCGTGTTTATCTGTCACCGTGTCTATCTGTCACCGTTTCTTTATGCCACTGTGTCTATCTGTCACCATGCCTTTATGTCACTGTCTATCTGTTTACATGTTTCTGTCACAGTGTCTATCTGTCAGCATGTCTCTATGTCACTGTGTCTATCTGTCAATATGTCTTTATGCCACTGTGTCTATCTGTCACCATGTCTTTATGTCACTGTGTCTATCTGTCACCATGTCTTTATGTGACTATGTCTATCTGCCACCATGGCTTTACGTAACTATGTCTATCTGTCACCGTGTCTATCTGTCACCATGTCTTTATGTCACTGTGTCTATCTGTCACCATGTCTTTATGTCACTGTGCCTATCTGTGAACATGTCTTTATATCACTGTGCCCATCTGTCAACATGTCTTTATGTCACTATGTCTCTCTGTCACCATGTCTTTATGTCACTGTGTCTCTCTGTCACCATGTCTTTATGTCACTGTGTCTGTCTATCACCATGTCTTTATGTCACTGTGTCTGTCACCATGTCTTCATGTTACTATGTCTATCTGTCACCATGTCTTTATGTCACTGTGTCTATCTGACACCATGCCTTTATGTCACTGTGTCTACCTGTCAACATGTCTTGATGTCACTGTGTCTACCTGGCAACATGTCTTGATGTCACTGTGTCTACCTGTCAATATGTCTTTATGTCACTGTGTCTATCTGCCACTGTATCTATCTGCCACCGTTTCTATCGGTCACCGTGCCTATATGTCACCTTGTCCATCTGTCAACATGTCTTTATGTCACTGTGTCTATCTGCCACTGTGTCTATCTGCCACCGTGTCTATCGGTCACCGTGCCTATATGTCACCTTGTCTATCTGTCATAATTCTTTATGCCACTGCCACCGTGTCTATCGGTCACCGTGTCTATATGTCACCTTGTCTATCTGTCATATGTCTATGTCACTGTACCTGTCTGCCACTGTGTCTATCTGCCACCGTGTCCATCTGTCAACATGCTCTTATGTCACTTTGTCTATTTGTCATCGTGTCTATCTGTCTCCGTATCTTTATGTCACAGTCTATCTGTCACCATGTCTTCATGTCAACATGTCTTTATGTCACTGTGTCTATCTGTCAACATGTTTTTATGTCACTGTGTCTATCTGTCAACATGTCTATCTATCACTGTGTCTATCTGTCAACATGTTTTTATGTCACTGTGTCTATCTGTCAACATGTCTTTTTGTCACTGTGTCTATCTGTCAACATGTCTTTATATCACCGTGTGTATCTATCAACAGTCTTTATGTCACCGTGTCTACCTGTCAACATGTCTTTATGTCACTGTGTCTATCTGTCAACATGTCTTTATGTCACTGTGTCTATCTGTCAACATGTCTTTATGTCACCGTGTGTATCTATCAACTGTCTTTATGTCACATGTTTATCTGTCAACATGTCTGTGTATCACTGTGTCTATATGTCATGTGTCTTTATGTCACTGTACCTATCTGTCACTGTGTCTGTGTGCCATCGTGTCCATCTGTCAACATGCTTTTATGTCACTTTGTCTGTCACCATGCCTTCATACCACCGTGTCTTTATGTCAATGTGTCTATCTGTCACCGTGTCTTTATGTCACTGTGTGTCTATCTGTCAACATGTCTATGTCACCGTGTCTATCTGTCATCATGTCTTTATGTCACCGTGTCTATCTGTCAACATAACTTTATGTCTCTTTGTCTATCTCACACCATGTCTTTGTGTCACTGTGTCTATGTCAGCATGTCTTTACGTCACTTTGTGTATCTATCACCATGTCTTTGTGTCACTGTGCCTGTCACTGTGTTTTCGTGTAACCATATCTGTCACCGTATCTTTATGTCGCCATGTCTGCCACCGTGTCTTC
>JADBJO010000069.1:72500-77500 GCA_016801955.1 Conus betulinus
AACAAAAAACGCCTTGCCGTAAAAGCGCGGTGACATTTAACATAAATAATTAGCAGCAATAAAGCAAAGGATTCCGGTTCATGCTGTTTACACCCCAGCCGACCACAAAGGGCCGTATCACAATGCTGCTGAAGAAAAGACAACGGACAAGACGGTATATTGACGTAGTCAAGCAGAAATCGCATCAGAATCTTTAATCATGAGTTGACGCAAAAGCGCAGTGATTTAAATAAAATGAATATCCGAAACTTTAATAGGCTAAGTTGTAGGGATTCCTTTATTTTATATGCGTCTGAATGGGTCAGTAGCAGAGCAGAATTTCACAGTTAAATGTTCCGAGTTCGAATCTTGCATGCGCCCTACATAAAAAAAAAAATCCTATTTTCGATGCCCCTTTTCATGTATTGTTCTGGGGGCATCGTGGTACGAGGACCTTCCTTCTTCGTTCCATTCTTCCGGGATGGGTATGTGTGCATCTGCCTTCCTACCGGAAGTGGGTGTGGGTGGTCAGTGTGAATGTCACGGAGTTTTGTGCATCGTTCTCTGGCAGCACGTGCTGTACGACGTGACGTGGGAGTCGGGTTCTGTCAGACTAAAGCGAGTTGCCGACAGCCTAGGAATGGGAGAACTGAGAGGAAACACCCCCCTGGTGATGCTGGCCAAAAGACGGGGTGTCCCCCAGTTCCAACTGTGACATAAGAGAATACAGCTGCCCTTGTTGTGCATGAACTGTTGCCTTCTATTCCTTTTTCATTTAAAGGTTTCCCTACCTTTTTATCTCTGCATTTCTAAGACTTTTATTCTTTGAAGCTGCAGGCTGGAAGAGGACCAGAACCCTGAAGGCAAATGGCAGAGGCAGCCAAAAAGAGTTCCAGGTGGATCTGGTCGAGGAGGAACAAATGTCGTCGGTAAACTTACTTCTACAACGAGATTAACCCCTGGGTACAAACCCTGTGGGTTCAGCGCATTCTACTTCCGTACCTATATCCTCTGGGTTTTGTCTCGGTTTCTACCTACGAAGTATCTAGAAAGTAAAGGGTGAAGGTCAGATAAAAAGAGGGATTCCCTTCTTCTGCGCATGTCTTGAATAACGGCCAACCTTCTGCGCATGCCCAAAAACACGCTGACACAGACACACACAAAGATTGAAAAAGCAGCTTAACTAAAACAAGGCCATAAAAACATGATTAGTCACACTCACGCACACACACATACACACACTGACACAAAGTAACAGTGACACACACAGACGGATGAAGACAGATTTAGCCTACCCACACACACACACACACACACACACAAGAGCTAACACAACTATCGTAGCAGACGAACTTGGTAGCTACAGACACACTTGTAGAGCAGGGGCCCGAGTTCCGTGTCTCAGTCTGTGCAAATCAAATAAAATGTCTTCTCGGAGAGTGTCTGTCAGCTGGAAGATGTTGCGACGACGAAATCTAACTTTGCGTGAAGTTCGTGATCATTGAACGTGTCCAATGGCTTTGTTTTGATCTAACCCAGGGATGAACTCATGCCCTGTCCTCGTTGTACGTTACCCACCCCTCACCCACTGCAAACCACGAGGTTAAAGGTTACTCTCGACATATGGATCTGCAAGTAACGGACCTTCGAGCTTACAACGAGGTTGTAGGTCACTTCCCCGTTACCGACGACATGTAAGTACGACCCCTGGATGTGGCCCGGCCGCCTTAGAGTGTAAGGAGTTCAGGGCGGAAACACTTCTTTGAAGACCTTCTGCTGTCAAGCTGTCTCTAGAGTTTCTTCTACCTGTCTTTCTTTCTTTGTCTGATTTTTTTTTTTTTTTTGCCATCGGGAACAAAGGTGGAGTTGAGTGTTTACAGAGTGGGAAAAGCTGTCAACGTGTAAGTAAAAGAAGCTGTCAAAGCTTTTAAGAAGTATAGAAACACAAAAGGAAGGAAGGAAGGAAAAGGAAGGAAGGAAGGAAGGAAGGAAGGGAGGAAGAGGGAAGGAAACAAAAGAAAATTAATTCGTGTTGTTGTGCATTGCACTGGTTTGATATGACGATCGTTTTCTTAGTTGTAAGTGTCGTGTTCTTGATATGATGATCATACTTCTAGTTGTAAGTGTAGTTTTTTTCACTAATCCCCCTGGGGATGGGGAATATGGTGATTTGAGGAGGAACGAGTGGGGGAGAGTGTGTAGGGAAACGGAGTGGACAGCGTAAATTTGTCTGACAACCTTCCTCAAACAAAGTTTTACGCAACCCTCTCCCTTTCTCTACACAAATCCTCCCTTACTCGTTTCTCTACAATCGTCTAGATGAGGGCCAAAAGACCCAATACGTTCTTTTGGAATCTTTGTTTGGTGAGGCCCACCATCTTGTCCATGTTGCGTTTTTATTTTTGTTTGTTTATTAGTTTGTTTGTTTTTTTAGTCTTCTTCTTCTTTTGTTTTTGCTTGTTTTTTTTCTTTTTTTTTTGTGCCTCTTCTGTTGTTTCTTTAATTCTTTCTTTCTTTCTGTTTGTCTTCTTTCATTTCTTTTTTTTTTTATCAGTACTCAGATTAATCTTAATTCTTTATTTTTTACTGTCTGTCCTTCTTCTTTCATTTCATTTTTTCTTTTTCGTTCGTTCATTACTCAGATTACGTGGTCGTCAACAGGAAGAACCTCAAGTTTAGACATCCAACAATCGGCTCCATTCATGAAATCTAAATCACCCGTCTCGATATTATCGCACTGCCTGTAGTAAAACTAAACTTAGTGAACATTTTTCTAATTTCGTAGCACTGTAAATTTCAGTGTTAATATCAACTAGTATCCTACCATGATATTGATATTAACGGTAGTAAGACAACATAATATATATGATATGTGCGGTTTCCATTTGCACTTGCACGTGTGCCTTGTCTGAATAGATTGCTACAATCAGAGACAATAGTGAGGGACTGCATGTTGGAGCGTGACGTACGTTTTTCATGATGATGATGATTATTATCATCACTATTCATAGACTGAGACTACAATGGCGTAATTCATACAGGAATGACAGAAATACATACAATGGATCCCAGCTCTGTAAACTGTACGAATGTTCAGTATAAACCTGTCGAACCAGGAACAGAACATTGTCACTGGCAGACGGCATCAGAACTTGTTGTTCTTCTTGGCCAGGCTAAAGACAGAAGGGACACTGGCGAGGGCCAGGTCAGTGCAGTGGACAGGGGTACCTTGCTGAAGGCCACAGGTCTCCAACAGAGGACCCATGTACATCACGATACGCCCACTGCCCCGTGTTCAGTGGGTCCCGATTCCCATTCGTCCAGGGTTCATTGTGTCGCAGGTCCGACACGGTACATCCAAGGTTCGACACGTCCCAGGTCTTATACGTCGAAGGCTCAACACACCCCGATTCCGATACGTTCAAGGATCAATACATCCCGATTCCTATACGTCAATGTTCAATACATCCCAAGGTTCAATTCCCATACGTTCAAGGTTCAATACATCCCAATTCCCATACGTTCAAGGTTCAATACATCCCAATTCCCAACGTTCCTATACGTTCAGTGTTCAATAATACATCCCAATTCCCATACGTTCAAGGATCAATACATCCCAATTCCATACACGTTCAAGGATCAATACATCCCAATTCCTATACATTCAGTGTTTCAATACATCCCAATTCCCATACGTTGAAGGTTCAATACATCCCAATTCCCATACGTTCAAGGTTCAATACATACATCCCAATTCCCATACGTTCAAGGTTCAATACAATACATCCCAATTCCGATACGTCCGATACAAGGTTCAATGCGTCCCAGTCCGATAGCACCACTTCTAGTACCTGTGGTTTGGAATTTGGGACTTGGGGAATCTGTGACGTATAGAACCGGGCGAAGTGAGAGTGACGTCACGCCAAGTTTGCGAGCGACTGGCTCTGGAGCTCCGCAGCAAATTGGCATTTTTTGTTGTTGTTATGGAAATGGTACATGCAAGTTCAACGTCGAGCGAGAAGCTTGTTATTTGTTCACAAGTCCCATGTTAGATTTTTTTTCCCCCGTTGAGGAAGACTAGAATTTTTGCGTAGTGTCCGGTCTGTCTTTCCTTTATGTCACATCCACAGCAACAAACTGAATTTGAATAAAACATTGATGTAAAGAATTCTAGAATAGTTTGAATGTTACTTCTTTTGTTGGTTGTTTATTTTTTTTTTTTTGCCTTTGTTTTCTGTCCTCGGTTCATTCATTTCCTTGTTTTGCCCATCCATTCTTACTTTTTCTTTTTCTCTCTTTCTTTTCATGTTTTCTGTTAACACTTTTCTTTCTTTTCTAATTTTGTTCCCTTGGTTCGAGCTTTTTTCCCTTCCTTTTTGGTTTCTTTCTTGTCCTTCCTTCCCATGTTCCTTTCTAACGTCTCTCTATTCTTTCTTCGTCCCGTTCTTCATTCCTTCGTTTCTTTTTTGTTTTTTCTTTCCATACCCTTCTTATTTTCTTCTTCTTCTTCTTCTTCTTCTTCTTCTTCTTCATCATCATCATCATCATCATCATCATCATCATCATCTCATCATCTTCTTCTTCTTCTTCTTCTTCTTCTTCTTCTATCTCTTGTAATAATTTTGACATGGAGAGAGCCTTGAAATGACCCTGCGGTTGACTAGGCTATAACAACATTCATTGCAAAACTTTGTTTTTTTCTTTATTGCTTGCTTGCTTTTGAGAGAGAGAGAGAGAGAGAGAGAGAGAGAGAGAGAGAGAGAGAGAGAGAGAGAGAGAGAGAGAGACAGACAGACAGACAGACAGACAGGCAGACAGACAGACAGGCTTGCAGACAGACAGACAGACAGACAGACAGACAGACAGACAGACAGACCGTTGGAATAATCGGATTATCCACATGGAGAAATTTGTTGATAAGTATTGAGGAAGACTGGTTCTGTTTTCACGGGAAACGTGTGACGAAATCTATGAACAGAGAAATCTGTCATGATAGTGGTGAAAGAAGACTAGTTCTCCTT
>JADBJO010000069.1:82500-85000 GCA_016801955.1 Conus betulinus
GAAATAGATAATGAATAAATAATTAAATGAATGAATGAATAAACAGATATGAACGAAAATATAAACGCGCCATGTGAGCAAACAGGTCCCTGCAGAATGAACAAGTGTCCACTCTGGACAGTGTATACGTTTCTTTATTTATTTACTTTTGGCCAACACAATTGCAAGATTTAAAAAAAAAAAAAAAAAAAAAAAAAAAAAAAGCGGGCATGTAATAAAGTGCGACCATTAAAAAAAAAATCTGAAAAAAAAATTCCACAAAGAAGACAGAAGAATGGGATACAAAGGGAATAAAAAGTAGACAACAATGAAATCACACACACACACACACACACACACACACACCACACACACACACACACACACACACACGAAGAGAAAAGACAAACCACACAGAATCTAAAAGTTACCGGCGACAAAACTTCCAGAAGGCATGGAAGTTTGTTCTTTTTCCTTTTTTTCCCCCTTACTTACTTTTTTTTTTTTTTTTTCTTTTCTTTTTTTTTCCTTTTTTTTTTCATCTTTTCCTCTTTTTTTTTTCTTTCTTTTCTACTTCTTCTTCTTCTTTTTTTTTCTAACATAAGGAGCCCATAACGTCAAAACGAGGACACCCGTACCATCAACATACCTCTTGTTCCTATGAAAAGATGAAACGGAACTGAAACGAAGAGATTTTAAATTACAGACTCAGTTCGGACTTGCACAAAATCATGGTCACTTTCGTTGACCTATTAACCTTATGTGACCGATCACACACCTCCCCGATGTCGATCAACATCTTCCCTGTCGGGACACCGCGAACAAAACGTTTTTTATACCTGTTGCGACTTCTTCCTCGCTGAAGCGTGACTGTCAAAAAGAGACTTTTTGTGCAAAACTTCCACAACAACTCGTGGAAACAAAGGCAGCCGTCCCTACTTCCAATCCATGCAACAGCGAAGCTACGACGGGGTTTTAACATTTAGTGGTTTGGTTTTTACTGGCGCTAAACGCTCGGGCAAACTCGGCACAGGTGCAGATTTTTTTTGGTTTAATTAATGGATGCTTTGACCCGTGCAACATCCTACCCTCCCCTTCCCTTCCTCTTCCCGCCTCCGCCTCCTCGCCACTTCCCCCTTTCTCCTCTCCCGCACGCAGTCTGTCTGTCTGTCTGTCTGTCTGTCTCTGTCTCTCTCTCCTTTTCTTCTTTCCTGCACACAATCTCTGTCTGTCTGTCTGTCTCTCTCTCTCTCTCTCTCTCTCTCTCTCTCTTGCACACAGTGTGTGTGTGTGTGTGTGTGTGTGTGTGTGTTGTGTGTTGTTTTTCTGTCTCTATCTGTCTGTCTGTCTGTCTGTCTCCCAACAGACAGTAGACTTGAGACACAATCCCTCCCAAACTGAGGCTGGTTCAATAACTTAGCTGGGGAGTTGTGTGCATGCGTGTGCGTGCGTGTGTGTGTGTGTGTGTGTGTGTGTGTGTGTGTGTATGTATTCGCGTGCACGCGCGTGAGCGTGCGTGGGACGTATATGGGACGTGTGTATATATGCGTGCGTGCGTGCGTGCGTGCGTGCGTGTGTGTGTGTGTGTGTGTGTGTGTGTGTGTGTGTGTGTGTGTGTGTGTGTGTGTGTGTGTGTGTGTGTGTGTGTGTATGCGCGCGCGCCAGAGCGCGCTTGCGTGCATGCGAATGCGCGAGCGCCCGCGTGTGTATGCGTATGTGCGTGCGCGCGCGAGCGCGTGCGCGCGCGCGCGCGTGTGTATATATGTGTATGTGTGTGCGCGCGCGTTGGTAACAAGCATCTGCAACAAGAAACGTAGACTACCTGGTAGAATAGGGGTGACGAAGACGATCGGTGTGCCGGTGGTGGTGGTGGTGGAGGTGGTGGTGGTGGTGTTGGGTGGTGACGGTGAAGACGGATGTGTGGGGGGTGGTAGGGTGGTGGTGGAGATGAGCGGCAACGTGTTGCACGCGCAATAAAAGACCCGCTGGTCGCTCCATCGATCGCCGAGCCGTCTGATGTTTAGTGCACGCTTTTATGCACACACCCCCCCCTTCCTCCCATCCCCCCTCCATTCCCCGCCCCTTCCCTGCGTCTATTGATATTTTTTTCCTAGCCATCAGACAACAGCTGGCCACAGTTTTTAAAATGTCTTTTCTTTTTGTGTGTGTGTTAAGCCTGTTGTATTTTAATGTACGTACGGGCTGGTGTCGTGTCCTATCTCATATGTATGTTTTGTCAATGTTTGGTGCGTTGTTCTCTAAACTAACTCTCTCTCTCTCTCTCTCTCTCTCTCTCTCTCTCTCTCTCTCTCTCTCTCTCTCTCTCGTGTCTGTCTGTCTGTCTGTCCGTCTGTCTCTTTCTTTCTCAGTCTGTCGTTTTTGACTTGAGGTGAACACGCTCGAAAAGCCATCGATAGGATTACAACTGCTACACACACACACACACACACACACACACACACACACACACTGAGACACACACACACAAGCACACGCACAGACACACGCACGCACACACACA
>JADBJO010000069.1:102500-115000 GCA_016801955.1 Conus betulinus
TTTATTTTTCTATCTAAATGACTTTGTCTGCAGACTGTGTACGAGTGGTTTATTTTTCTATCTAAATAACTTTGTCTGCAGACTGTGTACGAGTGGTTTATTTTTCTATCTAAATAACTTTGTCTGCAGACAGTGTATGCGTGCTTTATTTCCCTGTCTGAATAACTTTGTCTGCAGACAGTGTATGCGTGCTTTATTTCCCGGTCTGAATAACTTTGTCTACAGACAGTGTATGAGTGCTTTATTTCCCTGTCTGAATAACTTTGTCTACAGACAGCGACCAAGAACGGTTCTCTTGTGGCCATGGATCCAGCGCGTAAAAACATGAGTCCTCATCAATGTACCACTCATTTGAAAGACAAGCATCCAGACCACCTGGCTTCTTGCTGACAACGAACTGGATCAGCCAAGATGTTGCTAACAAATAGCTACATCATCAGGTATTTTATTGACGGGTACCTAGATCATTTAGATGTTGCTGACTGATACCTATATCACCTGGAATGTTATTGACTGGTACCTAGGTCCTTTAAAGGTTGCTGACTGATACCCATATCACCTGGAATTTTATTGACTGGTACCTACATCATCCTGGATGTTGCTGACTAATATCTACATCACCTGGAATTTTATTGACTGGTACCTACATCATCCTGCATGTTGTTGACTAATATCTACATCACCTGGAATTTATTGACTGGTACCTACATCATCCTGGATGTTGTTGACTAATACCTGTATCACCTGGTATTTTATGGACTGGTACCTATATGGATCATCTGGATGTTGCTGGCCTGTACTTCGGCTAACTGTACGCGTTACCAGTACCAAGATAATCTGGGATTTTTTTTTTTTTTTTTTTTTTTTTTTTTTTTTTTTTTGCTGCTAGAACAAATGCCGTAAAGCTGTTTTTGACTAGTATGTAGACAACCTGGAATGTTGCTGACTATTACCTAGACTACCCGAATTGTCGCCGACTAATACCTAGACTGCACCTAGATCCCTTAGCTGTTTGTTTACTAGTACCTGAATCACCTGGTTTGTTGTTGACTTAGTATCGAAATCAGCTTGTTTGTTGTTGACTAGTACCTAAGTCACCTGGTTTGTTGTTGACCAGTACCTAAATGACAGTGAGTTGTTGTCGAATAGTACCTAAATCACTCGATCTTTTTTTGCCGCCCGTGTGTTACATCGTGATATTTCTGTGGACAGTCGAGCCATGTGGGATGGTGAGTGTCTCTTCTCCAAGCCTCCTGTTATACGCTGGAGAATGTCGTGTTTCCAAAAACCTATGGGAAGATAGCATGGATGACAAGAGATCTCACGCTGTGTTTGCGTGGGCGTTTCAGGCACTAAGACCGTGCGTACAAATGCTTTAAAGATCAGACACACATCTGTACTCCTCCCCCTGACCCCTGACCCCTACCTCTCCCTCACCACCAAAAACAAACAAACAAAAAAAAAAACAATTGTCGGAGTTCAATTCCCCAGATTCTTCAGGTGGAAACTGCACTTACCACTCACCTATGGCAGTGAAAGGTTGCTGCGCAAGGCAGACACACAGGTTTCAGAACAAACACGACCGGGATTATCAGCCCCCAAATCCATCTCCAAGCACACAGAACACACAGCACATACTCCAAGCCAAACAGGTGACCCGACACTTTCTCCACAGCCAAAGCCGAGCGCGCAAAGCAGCAGACCTCACGACTCAGCACAGAACAATTCCAGGAATCCAAGACTGATGGGTCCATGGCTGCTGAACCTGTCTGTGCTCCTTGTTCTCCGCGGGCTCCATGGTGCCCCTGTGGCGTGGAACATCCGGGGCAACACACCAGTTAGTTCTGCCGAAGAGTGCAGTGTAATGCCCACAACACTTGCGATGAAGGTTCCAGACACAGTTCCTAAGAATACTGATCTCCACCTCCTCCTGTCAGAACGTGCCTCCATCCATTCATCCCATGGAGGCGACTGTGACAAACTGTGCGACTTGTAGTTCACGTGTACACGTGTGTGTGTGTGTGTGTGTGTGTGTGTGTGTGTGTGTGTGTGTGTGTATGTGTGTGTGTGTGTGTGTGTGTGTGTGTGTGTGTGTGTGTGTGTGTGTGTGTGTGTGTGTGTGTGTGTGTGTGTGTGTGCGCGCGCGCGCGCGCCCACGCACATGAAAAAGCTCCGCACTTGTAAGTCCGAGAAATGGCGGGCACTAATCGTTCGTCTTCGCCACAGAATGATTGTCGTCACGGAAGTCGTCCTCACCCGCCTGATCTTCCTCTTCCTCCTCTTCCTCCTCCTCCTCCTCCTCGCCGTTGTCCTCCTCCCCCTCCTCCTCCTCCTCCTTGTAGTCCTGGTTGGAGCTGTCACTGTCCACCTCCGGGCCGTCGCTGTCCTCCTGGGCCCGACCCGCTGCAGCGGGCACACAGGAAGCACCCTCCCCCTCCTCCTCCCCCTCCTGCATGGGACCCACGTCCTTCTCCTTGTCCAGGACGCTGGCCTCCTGCCTGATGCCGTAGCCGTTGCTGAGCAGCGGGTCGTGGTAGTGGATGAGGTCGTCAGGGCTGGCGTCCTCCTGCCCGTCCAGACACGGGTAGTGCTCCAGGTCCCCCACGTGACGCCCGTTCCCCAGCAGGCCGGGAGCCTCGCTGGGATGAGGCAGCTGCAAGGAGGTGAAGCCCGGGTCACTGGCCGAGAACGTCCGCGGCGTGGTGAACCGGACCTTGGAGGGGTCCACGCCGTTGACGATCTCCGACATGAAGCCGATGTAGGAGATGGCCAGGCGCAAGGTCTCGATCCTGGACAGCCGCTTCTCGTAGGCGAAGGTGGGAATCCGGCGGCGAAGTCTGTCGAAGGCTTCGTTCAGGCTGAACATGCGGCGACGTTCGCGGATGTTGGCGGCGCGGCGCTGAGCCACGGTGGGCACCCGACGTTTCCGGGATTTGGTTTCCCCCGAGCGGGAGGAGTGGACGACGTCCAGTTTGGGCAGGCAGTCCACGGCCAGCACGCTGTAGCCGTGAGGCGTGCCCCACCGCGTCCATGGGCCCGTAGGCCGCCGTGTTGACCAGCCCACCGCCCAGGCCCGCCCCGCCCGTGCCGTGCAGGAGGTGAGGCTGGCTGTGTGGTAGTGAGGCAGACCGTCGTCCAGGTCCAGCCACATGTAGGGCGGTCTGTAGGGCGGGTACATCCCCGCGCCGCCGCCCCCGCCGCCCCCGCCGTTGTAGGCGCGGGCCCCCGCCTGGTGAGGTGCCCCTGCTGCCGTCAGGTCCCCGGCGGAGGGGACGGCGGCGTGAGGGTAGGTGCCCACGCTGGGGTACATGTCGGGGTAGTAGGTGGAGGAGGTGGTCGACGTCGACGACTGACCGGCCGCGTGCACGTCAGAGAGGGAGGGCATGAAGAGCGAGGCGACGTAGGGGGGGGGCGGCAGGGTACAGGTAGTGGCTCATCCCCGCGCGGCGCCGGCACTCCTCAGGCACAGGGGGCTCCCGGCGGCACAGGTGGTGCTGTCAGTGGGCACGGTCCAGTGCCAGTCCATGGCTGATGTGTCTGGCGCCACGACCACTCCAAGGACGTATCGCACCTGCCTTTCGATCCTTATCACAACTCCGATCCTGGCGATCGGGTGTCAGTTGCCCCCCATCAACCACAAACCGCGTTCGCAATTAATGTTCCATGACCGCGAAATCTGGAAAAATCGGTTGATTTTCTTATTTACTACCGACCCACATTCCACACAATCCGTGTACAGAGAGAGTACAGCAGCAGTACAGCAGCAGTACAGCAGCAGTACAGCAGCAGGTTCGGTGGCAGTGAGCGGCGACAGCAATGGCCAAACCTCCACGCACGACGTTTGAACTCTGCTCTCCAGTTCTCCTCCCCCCCAGCCCCGACTCCCCCCCCCCCCCACTGTCCCTCCCTGTCCCTCCAGGCCTTTGTTTTAGACACAGATGCAGATTTGTCTCAATTTCCGGGGAGCCGTGTGTGGAATGAAGGAGTTCTTTTCTTTTTCTTTTTTTTACTCCCCAGCCTGGAATGACACCTCAAACCGACCGCAGCTTCATCTGGTCTGGCAGGAATCGATGGTGAGAGTCTGATGATGGACGATTAATTCTGGGCTATTAGTCGGGTGGCCTCACGGAGAGGGGACGGCTGCCTGCGCCCCTGCCGGCTGAAATTGGCCCGGGAGTCCACGATATTGGAATCCGTGGTGGATGTGTCTGTCTGTCTGTCTGTCTGTCTGTCTGTCGGTCGGTCGGCTGTCGGCTGTCTGCTGGCGGCTGTCTGGTTCTGCTGGCGGCGGTGCCCGGGCTCTCAATTGATTCCTCCGGTTGTCTGTGGCGTTGGCGGGGTGCGACTTGCAGCTGTCAAAACACAACAAACGGCTTCCTGATGAAACGATCCGGACACGGACCATTATGCTTCACTTCTTGGTCGTCATGGGAGCGGGTTTTGAAGCCGATACTTTAAAAATGAACACCCCACACTGTTATTTCATCTTTTTCGAAGACATTTCATTAGTACGTACGGTTCGGTTCTTCAGTGTTGCAAACAAAAGCAAAAAACAAACAAAAAAAAAAACAAACAAACAAACAAACAAACAAAAAAAACAGAAAAAAAGGAACGAACAAAATCCGCTATATTTCATCTAACAGGCATGAAATCTGAGAATAGCATACATTCATGCACGTTTCATTTAATGGATAAGTGTTTTTTTTTTTATCTGAGCAAAATGTTTCTACAGCTGAAGTAAACGAGGTTGAACTGCTTCAGTAGCAATGCCTTGAACTCCGGGTAGCACAGCGGTTGGCATCATATTTTAAAGACAGGAAATGTCAATGATGTCAGAACAATAATGAAAGTGTTAACTAGCTCCATGTATTTTGTCAGCCGTGTCATCCAAAGGTGAGTTATAAAACAGTATGAATCTGACTGGACAACACTTTTTTTTTTTTTTTTTTTTAACCTCTTCTTCGATGATTGCATGTAATAAAATCGAGACATTGAAAGAATTAACTTGAGTCTGATTCTATAGATTTGAATTTGTTAAACAAAACAATAAAAAAAATTGTCCAACAATCAAACTTCCTATTAATCAATCAGCCAACTCATCAAGTCGTCTTTGTTAAGCATACAGTTTCCACCATTTGTATTCTCTTTATCTTCTTTTTACAAGAAGTGAACTTTTCCACGATAAAGTCACAAGTCCTTTCTTTGCTTTAAGTTTATGTAAAATCCGAAGTATTCACACAAAAAAGGCGGTGTTGTTTTTACGTAATGTACCTTGTAAAAATATCCATGCGTGATTAAACTGAAACGTTTGAAAAGATGATCTTTTTACACTCATCTCCAACCATACAGTGAAAAAGAGGGGAGATAATGCACATACGTCCCAAAATTAACCTGACGCAACACGACTTTTACAGAGGTAAGTCCCGTACAATGAACAGATTGGTGTCCACCATTTGGACATCACGGTTCGGCTCTATGGTGAATACCCCCCCCCCCCCCCCCCCCCCCCCCCCCACCTTCTTCCCTCTTCAGACATTTTCATCAGAACGGGATATTCAATTCCAGTCTTCGTTCTCGGTCCTAGAATTGCAGTGAAAAGTTCAGTTTAAAAGGTAAGCGAGTATGAATATGGATCACTTCTCTCTGCGCTCTTCGAGGCCGTCATAAAAATAGAGGTAAGGTAAGGTAATGTTGCTTATAGCCCAGCCGACCGCAAAGGGCCATATCAGGGCTGTCACCACGTTAAAATCAACTCACAAGTCAACAAAAGAAAAAAAAAATTCATGCATCATTTTAAGATACGCATAAAAACGCGCCAGAAAAAGGATAGTCTTCATCTCTTCTGTGGTTCATCTTAGTTCGAGGATAAGTAAGTTTGCACATGCATCGAATAACTCCTGTTTTCCCTCTCTGGGGACACTTTCATCAAAATAAGATAAAAATAGTATTAGCTATCTCTTTATTTACAGGACTGAGCTTATGCTCAGGTAGTAGGAAAACGAATGAATATAAATTCGTGTTTACATAACCTCTCCAAAACGGGGTTTAAAATTTCAGTCTTCGTCCTTCTCCAAGTAAATGTAGTGTACGTATAAAAACGCAAGAATATACCTCCAGTTTATCAAAGTTCCCATCTTTCTTCTAAAAAGATTTTTAGGAAGTAAAAACGCTTGCGGCTGCTGCTTTTTCTTCGCCCCCCCCCCCCCCCCCCTTCCCCCGTAACGTAATGACAATTTCAGTTTGTGAATATTGGTCACCAGTTTGGAGTTTTGACAGTGACCCTCACACTGACACACATCAGTCAACATTCCAGCCGGGGCCAACGCTTCCAGATGCTCCATGGTAGAAATAACGTGGATGGAATCACTGAATCACGTGAAAATACTAAAACGTACAAATGTAATGAAAAAAAAAAAAACACAAAAAAACCACAACAACCTAAAACACAAAGAAACACAAACATGCCGGTAAGAACATACATAATCGATCTTCAGTGACTCAGTTGGATCAGGGGCCGGAATAGCTCAGTGGTAGAGCACCGACTCGCAATCTTGGTGATCCTGGGGTTGCGGGTTCGAATCTCCACCGGGCCGTTTCGGTACAGGGGGGGTTTCCCTCTCGGAGTTAACATTGGTTCTGACTCCATTTCCCAAATAGTCCTCCGAATTAGACTGTAAACCGAGGTCCGCGCGTGAACTTACGCTTAACATCTTGCACACACGTGAAATCCCATCAACAACTTTCGGAAGAGAAGGCCAGTTTGGCCGTTGGTATGGATGACACGTTACACATAGCATTCACCCTGTGTGGGAAATGGAAAGAATGAAGAAAGTAAGGAAATGGAATGAATGATGTTGAACGATATGGACTGGATGACACGGGAAACGACGATGAATGAAGCGCCAGCTGGCAGCTAGCTCTTCAGTCGGCACTACCCAGGTAGGCAGCCCGTTGTGTAAATGAGTGTGGATTGTAAAGCGCTTAGAGCTTGGTCTCGAGCTAGGGATAGGCGCTATATAAGAATTCATAATGATAGTAATAACCCCCCCCCCCCCCCCCCCCCCACCACCATAGGAACAACAAGAAAGAAACAAAGTAACAAATCTAATAGGCTCCATGTGAACTACCACACCTCACACCGTTGCAAGAAAGCTCATTACACGTGGAATTTTTGTCGATACAAATCGATGCGAAGGAATGCAACAAACGCACACACACAGGCACACACACACGCGCCCACACATACACACGCGCGCGCACATGAACACACACTCACACACACACTCCCATACACACACACACACGCGCGCGCGCGCATGCACGCACACACATGTATGCACACATGCAGACACATACACACAGAAACACCCCCACCCCCACCCCCACCCCGAAATACACACACATCAGTCGTAAATCGCACGGTGTGAATAAAATAAAAAGCTTGATCGTCGGGTCCAGCTGTTGGGATGTGCACGAGTGTGTGCTTGTGCCCTTTCTCACGCGCGCGCGCGCGTGCGCGCGTGTATGTGTGTATGTGTGTGTGTGTGTGTGTGTGTGTGTGTGTGTGTGTGTGTGTGCGTGCGTGCGCGTGAGTGCTTGCACACACACACACACACACACACACACACACACACACACACACACACACACACACACACACACACAGAGAGAGAGGAGAGAGAGAGAGAGAGAGAGAGAGAGAGAGAGGAGAGAGAGAGAGAGAGGAGAGAGAGAGAGAGAGAGAGAGAGAGAGAGAGAGAGAGAGAGAGAGAGAGGAGAGAGAGAGAGAGACAGAGAGAGAGAGAGAGAGAGAGAGAGAGAGAGAGAGAGAGAGAGAGAGAGGAGAGAGAGAGAGAGAGGAGACGAGAGAGAGAGATGTGTGTGTGTGTGTGTGTGTGTGTGTGTGTGTGTGTGTGTGTGTGTGTGTGTGTGTGTGAGAGAGAGAGAGAGAGAGAGAGAGAGAGAGAGAGAGAGAGAGAGAGAGAGAGAGACTTTCATAAGACCACTATTACATTTTGACTATGTCATCTGCTTGGACTTCACAGCCAGTCTGACTGGTTTCAGAGCTGGTATGGTGTGAAATATCACAACCAAAAACAACCAGCAATGATCTTAGTGCGACTACAAAGGCGATCATGTCCACATGGAAGACTGTAACGAAGGAAGTTAAGAGCAGTCTGGTGCCGTAACCACACGATGCATCACGCTTTATTATGGACACCTTGAGACAAAATAGAGGGGGTACAGGCTGAATTCCGAACAAACGTAAAGAAACCCTCCACGGCGAACATGTGTATCGTACGTAACAGAAATGTCACTAAGAAGTAACATGAACTGCCTTCCTGCGCAAGGCAAAAACAGATAATCAATAAACTTAGGTTAAACACATGGAATACAACATTCTCTCTCCTGATGTTAGGCGTATATACGTGGGGAAAATTTCTGTCCATCATATACTACACTAGACTGCCCAGATTTAAGAGGGCAATACAAATTGAAAGGTATGAATACTGCATGTTTTGAAAGCATTGACCATGTTGTGTAGGACACGTGTATTACGAAGATCGCACACGTTATTGCCCAGTCAGAGTTGGGCAGATTCATGTGATTAAAAAAAAAAAATTCAGAAGTATTCTTACTGGAATACCTAGAATCTGATGTGTGAAGGAGAGAGGTGAGAAAATATGACCACCGACAGTAGGTCTGACATTCACAGTGATGTCTGTTCGCCTTTCAATATTGTCTAGTATCATCGTTGATGAACAGACGTTCAAATCACCACTGAAATAAACTGAACTGATCTGTATCCTACTTGGCATTGTAGGGGCGAATAACACTCATTCCACTTCTGTCACGTGATTACATTTCATGCTGTTTTAGTCTGGCCTACCTTGGGAGGAGAGGGGATGGGCGTGGGTGGGTTATATCGGGACTTAGCCATGTGACGATTTTAACAGATGACAAACGAAGATTAACAAATACCGCGGTATAGATAGAAACAACATTAAGAGGTGGGGGTGGGGAGGTAACAAAGTGATATTTCGTGGCAGTCTCAGATCGTTGAAATTCTGCAGGTGCACCAAGGACAGATGACAATGACACGGATTTACCATTCATTACAACAGACATTCCAATGACACGGATTTACCATTCATTACAACAGACATTCAATGACACGGATTTACCATTCATTACAACAGACATTCAATGACACATATTTACCATTCATTACAACGGACATTCCAGTGACAGATGACAATGATACAGATTTACCATTCATTACAACACACATTCCAATGACAGATGACAATGACATATTTAGTATTCGATGCAATAGACGAGGTCTGTCTGTCTGTCTGTCTGTCTGTCTGTCTGTCTGTCTCTCTTTGGGAATATCTGACAGAAAAGAAAATAATTAGGTATTAAGTCTTTTGTTTCATTTATGTGGTTCTCTCTGTATAAGCAACACATTATCAGTGTGAGAGTGCCAGTACACCACACTTTAGAGCATCAACAAACCCAGACATTTTGTATCAAACACCAGAACACTAAAATCAGCAAGACTATGTCCGTTTGTAACAGAACATACAGACTACGGCATGGCGTGTAAGGGACTGGTTGGAGAGAAAAAAAAAAAAGCTTGTAGTGGAAATTGCTTTTTTTTTGTTTTGCTTTTTTTTTTGGCAGATGAAGAGGACAGTGTGAAGCACCAAAAAATGAAGAGATGGATTTCGGCCTTAGGGGAAAAAAGGACAAAAAACAAACAAAAACAAACAAACAAACAAACAAAAAAATCATCGCCTTTGGTGCTCCACTGATCCGATAACTGATGCCACACACACAAAAAGGGACGAAACACAGGGCGGCCAGTTCATAAAACACATTGTAATGAGAAAGGTTTAATGACACAGATCGACTATTTAATACAATAGACACTGTAAAAACAGATGACAACGACACATTTGCAATTCTATATAGCACAGACACCGTCACGACGGATGACAGGGACATACTGACTTTTGAATAAAACAAAGCTGCCATGACAGATGGCATCACACAGTCCTTGTTTAATACAACAGATGCTGTTACGACAGATGACGATAATGCATGTACTCTGCAATTCAACAGACACCTTCGTGCCATATGACAACGAAACTGCTTGGCTGTTCAGTGCCACAGACTCTGGTATCATGGCTGACAATAACACGGGTTTATCATTCGACACGACATTGACTATTCAGTACAACAGACTCTGGTATCATGGCTGACAATAACACGGGTTTATCATTCGACACGACATTGACTATTCAGTAAAACAGACGGCTGACAATAACACGGGTTTATCATTCGACACGACATTGACTATTCAGTACAACAGACCCTGATATCATGGCTGACAATAACACGGGTTTATCATTCGACACAACACATTGTAACTTTTCAAAACAGAGATATCGATTTACGTTAATTTTAGTGAAACACCCGCTGTTCTTATCGACTGCTATGACACAGAATCTGACGATTTGATTAAGCTCATTCATGACAATAATACAGATTTACTATTACTTTAGTAAAA
Organism: Conus betulinus; assembly: GCA_016801955.1. Lineage (NCBI taxonomy): Eukaryota > Metazoa > Mollusca > Gastropoda > Neogastropoda > Conidae > Conus > Conus betulinus. The sequence goes on from JADBJO010000069.1 coordinate 113,077, forward strand.
ACACACGCTGTTACAACTGATTCCAACCATTCCGTTAAGCTTATTGCAAGCGTACAAATAATGAACACATAGACACCAATCAGCACACACAGCTCTTCTCGCTGACGCCCTATGATAACATTCATATTTTCCCAAGTTCATTAATCCTATAACATTAGCTTTATTAACCTGTTGCAATGACACAAACTCGCCGAGTTAGTGTCACGAGGCTCTATGAAGGCCGGTAACGAACACATGTCGTTTCAGGAATCAGTCATACGGGGGTTGCCAATACGGTGGACCGACATCACGCTCACAGAGATGAACCGATTACAAAAGTTACGGAATTTTGCGATTCTGTACTTCCAAAGTATATCATGAACGAACGCACGGATTTTTTTTTTTTCAGGATTAAGACTGGTACTGTAGAGACAGTGCTGATGACTGGTAGCGAAGGCACGGAATTTTTTTAGTATGTAGACTGCTACTGTAAAGGTAGTGTTGAGAGGACTGGTAGCAAACACACGCAATTTTAGGATTTAACTGCTACTGTAAAGGCAGTGCTGATGACTGTAGCAAACGCAAAAAAAAAAATTAGGATTTAACTGCGAATGTAAAAGTAGTGCTGACGACTGGTCAGCGACAAGATTTTACGTTTTAGTGCTCCAGAGTTATCTGAAGACCGGTAACACTGACATACGATCTGACAATCTGACTACACAGTTATCTGACGATTGATAAAAACGACGCACGATTTGGCAATTTAGTATAACACAATTATCTGAAGATTAAGAACGACACATGATTTGGCAATTTAGTGATACACAGTAACCTGAAGATCAATAACAACGACACACAATTTGGCAATTTAATGCTACACAGTCACCTGACGATCGATAACAACGACACACAATTTGACAACCAAGTGCTACACAATAACCACCACACACAATCTGACAAATTAGTACTACACAGTTAGTTACCTGACGATCGATAACCACGACACACAATTGGACTATTTAGCACTACACAGTAAACTGACGATCGACAACGACGACACACAATTTGACAATTTAGCGCTACACAGTAACGACGACACACAATCTGACGAATTAGTACCTGAACTGTAACCTGACAATCGATAACACCGACACACAATTTGGCAGTTTGAGTACTACACGGTTATCTGATGTCCGGTAACAACAACACACAATCTGACAGTTTAGTCTTATCAAGTTACCTAACAACGGATAACAACAATATACAATCTAACAATTCATTAGTACATAATTACCTGATGTCCGATATCAACATGCCGTTAGACAGTTCAGTACTACACAATTACCTGACGACTCGATGACAACGACCCAATTTGACAATTTGGTACAATCGCGTTACATGGTAACGGGTAACAACAGCACACGCTTTGACAAGTTAGTGCAGCGAAGCTGTTTGAAACCAGATGGCAAAAATCAAAGAGTTTTGAATGACTGTGCGCAACCAAGTCCTCTGAAGACAGACGGATAGCACAGACACAGAACTTGCCAGTTTCATACAAAGATGTTATCTAGTGAACAAGAATAAACCATATAACAGTTTGTATATAACCATATATAACGCTGTGGCATCAACAAAGCTCTCTGATGACAGACAGAAAGGGAACACTTTTTTTTTTTTCTGTTTTGTTCGTTTTTCTTTCTTTTCTTTTTTTTTCTTTTTTTTTTTTTACACAACTTCGTCCCCTCCGAATAACAAAAAAAAAAAAAAAAAAAAAAAAAAAAAAAAAAAAACAAGCTCGCCTGATAATTATTGCAAGCAAAACGAAACCAGGAAATGACGCAACTGTGATCAACTGAAGAAGGAAAAAAAAAAAAAAAAAAAAAAAAAAAAAAAAAAGAAAAGAAAAGAAGAGTGCGTGTGTGTTCGACACGGCGGCCAACTCAGA
>JADBJO010000069.1:125000-130000 GCA_016801955.1 Conus betulinus
TTCCTTGTGAGCTACATTCACTTTCCTTGCGATCTAGACATTCTTTCCCTATGATGGAGGCATCTTTTCCGTGTGATCCAGTTTCTGTTGTCGTCCTTGTAATCGATAGGATGATATAAAAATGAAAGGAAAAAAAAAAGAAGAAAAACCAGCAAGCAGCCGATCATAGATCCGGACTTTTTTCCTTCGAAGAGAAAACAGACGATTCTTTCGTATCGTATCCTATTCTGGACTTACTATGATAAAACGATATTCCACTTCTATGACATCCATGCTAGAAACTGTACACTCGGTCCTCTCTAAAAGTACCATCTTTCTTGTTGGGTTCATTTGGTAGTCCGCATAAAATACCAGTTAAAGCCAAGGACCACAAACACAGAGAGTCCGAGTTGTCTTCCATGGAAACATGTCTGTTTCGGCCTTAATTACCGGCCCTCAAGTGCAGTCTTTTATACAGGTCAGAGGGTGAAAGGGGAACAGTGTTAACACTGAAAACACTTACCACATGCACGATGTATTGCTTCTGTTGCGTTTACGAATCGTTGGCTAAAGTGAGTTGGAAATAAGTGCAAAATTTCCATGATATAGAACTTATCGGCTAAACTGAGTTGGAAATGGGTGCACAAATTCCATGACTTGGGACATATTGGCTAAACTGGGCTGGAAATTGACGCAAAAGTTCCTTCACTTAGGACTTATTGCTAAACTGGCTCAGAAATGGGTGCAAAAATCCATGACTCAGGACTTATTGGCTGAACTGCGTTAGAAATGGGTGCACGAATTCCATGATTTAGAACATAGCAGCTAGAGTTGGTTGGAAATGGGCACAAAAATTTTCATGTCTTAGGACATATTGGCTAAACTAGGTTGGAAATGGGCACAAAATTTTCATGTCTTAGGGCATATTGGCTAAACTAGGTTGGAAATGGGCACAAAAATTTCATGACTTAGGACATGTTGGCCAAACTGCGTCGGAAATGTGTACAAGAATTCCATGACTTAGAACTTACTGGCTAAACTGCGCTGGAAATGTGTACAAGAATTCCATGACTTTGGACTTATTGGCTGAGCTGGGTTGAAAATGGGGTGCAAAAATTCCATGTTTTCCCTGCATCTTGTCGTCTGGTCTGATCAGTGATATCATCATAAGCAGCACAGCCTAAGGTCTGAAGTGTCCATTGTTGTCACTTGTCAGCGTTGAAGTTTTCTTCTTTTTTTTTTTTTTTCAAATTGCTACTTGAAATTATTGATAAATCTAAGCTGATTTTGTTTTCTGTCTTTATTTCTATTTATTTATTTATTTATATATCTATCATTATTGTTATTGTCACTACTGCTACTACTACTACTACTACCACTACTATTACTACTACTACTACTATCATATCATATCATCACCATCATCATCATCATCATCATTATTATTATTATTATTATTACTGTTGTTATTATCATTATTATTATTATTATTATTATTGTTGTTGTTGTTGTTGGGGGAAATCGTGATGGTATTGCTTAAGTGCACTAAGTTGATGTATTATTAGTCAGGCTCAACACACCAAGGTTATCTCTGCACTCATACACGCATATGCACACTCATGCGCCCACCAAACATTTCACCTCTCTCTGGGAATGGGATGTCACGCATTCGTTTCTCTCCTAACACGACTGAGCACAAGAAATACAATTTCTATGCTACTATATAATCAAACATGAAAAATCCAATTACACAAAATGAAACAAATCAATACATAAAAAGATCAATACTTCCTAATCCCGGGTTATAATAAAATGACTTCTTACCTGGCCAGGTTTTCACACACACAACCACGCTTTCACACCACACCACAGTTCTTGAAAAAGTCTCTTCACGTCTTCTTCAGCACGGCTTGATGGTGACGCCCTTGGTTGACTGGCTCCAGGTTTCAGGACTGGGTCTTCGTGGTCGTCTCTGGGATCTCGACGTAGAACTCTTCTTCTTCGTCTCTCTTTCACCCACCTCTGGGTTCAAATTCAGTTTGTCTGTCTTCACCCACCTCTGGGCTTCAAACTTAGTTTTCTTCTCTTCCAGCTTGTCTTTTAACCCTAAGACTTTGCTGTCTCTCTCTTCTATCTCCCAGACCACGTTTCTCTCGACCCTAGTCCTGCCCACCCTTTTCTCTTCTCTCTCTCCTCTCTCTCTCTCTCTCTCTCTCTCTCTCTCTCTCTCTCTCTCTCTCTCTCTCTCGTGGTGGTCTTCTCCCCCCTTACACGTTGTCCTCCCTCAGTTTATATAGGGATGGAAACAAAGGATTCCCCTTCGGGCCATGCCTTTGTCCATGCTGCTTCTCAAACCCCCTGTTCACAAGTACCCTGAATTCTCCATTCGCTACATTCTTCCACACATCAGCATTTACACACATCCCTACCTAATTGATTAGCAAACAACACACTTGGCACCAGATGGACATCGAAATTTCCCGCCGACTTCGGGGGTCACTTAACACAATAATTATCCTGGAGAAAAGCTACGACAACAACGTCCACGCGCATTCAACCAGCCTGACAATAGAACCCAACACAGTGCCCCACGGCAATACCATCTGAACGAGCCCAAGACTCCTGCTCTTCAATTACTGTTTACAAAGCGACCTCAGCTGACTGAGTATGTAGCGCCCACTTGATGCACCGAGGTCCCAGTGGTTACGTCCCTCCCCCCCCCCTTTCACTATCGGGAAGGTCCGAACACGGGAGAGCCCCTACTACCTTAGGTGCCATCTGTCACCTGACCACTTCGTCCTCCTTGACACAGTTCGACCATGTGCGGTGGGGTAAGGCACACTGGTTAATGGGTCTATTACCTGTTTGTATACTACGTACAACGCCCCCTTTGCCTCTAAGCAGAATATGTCGGGCGAGGGATGAGTTGCCATGCCAGCATGGCGATGTTTTTTTTTTTTTTTCTCTCTCCACTGAATCATGGTCCTACACAGTCGCCCTCCCCACTTTTCTCTGACTGTTTGTCTGTCTGTCTGTCTGCCTGTCTCTTTCTCTCTCTCTCTGCCTCTGTTGTCTATCTCTGTCTCTCTCTACTGTCTCTCTGTGTCTCTCTGTCTCTGTCTCTGTTTCTCTCTGTGTCCCTCTCTCGCAGTGTGAGTGAGTGAGTGAGTGTGTGTGTGTGTGTGTGTGGTGTGTGTGTGTGTGTGTGTGTGTGTGTGTGTGTGTCTGCGTGCGTGCGTGCCTCTGTGTGTGTGTGTGTGTGTGTGTGTGTGTGTGTGTGTGTGTGTGTGTGTGAGAGAGAGAGAGAGAGAGAGAGAGAGAGAGAGAGAGAGAGGAGAGAGAGAGAGAGAGAGAGAGAGAGAGAAATCCGCTTAACCGTAATGCATAAATCAAGCTTTGGCTACAATGGGTTAGATGTGGCTGCAAGATTTTTCTGTCACCTAATCCGGTTACCTGCTTGATTTCAAAAAAAAAAGGGGGCGGCTTTCTTGCCCCCTGCATTACCGTGCTCCTGATGTTGGGCCACACAGTTCTTCACTTGTTGATTCTTCTTGTTGCTAGGTCTTGGTGTCCGTTCTTTTCCTTTCTGTCAAAACACCAAGTTCCCGTGAAGGAAAAGTCGTTGAGCGAACACGGAGTCGCCGTTCTTTGTGGCAGGAAATCACCTTCCAACTATCAGGCGCCCGTAATAATAAGCGACCCATTATGAAACCGTCAGGTCATTTCGTTACAGTGCTAACCAGACACTGAGCACCGCGCTCATCGTCTGACAAGGAAGTAATTTGCTCCTGGTCCGGGCCTAATTGGCACAGGCACCACGATTCCCCGGGGTCTGGCCGGCCCTGCCTCTCCCGACGTCTGTCCCCGAGTCTGAGGCTTGTTTGCTCGTTGGTCGACACGCCGATTGTCACGACAGCGTCAGGTGAATGGGGAAAAGGATGCAGACAGGGGCTCAGGCGGAGGGGGAGCTGTCAGAGGGCACTGACGGCCCAATTTGTCGGCGCAGCGTGAGGCCTGACGGCCAGCCAGGCTGAAGGTATTCCAGGCGGGGCTAGCGAGCAGAGCATGTACCACCTTAACCCCTCACAATGGTTCTGAATGGTCGTGGCTTTGGGCTTCGACCAAGGAAACGGAAGCTTTCAGCCGTGTCTGCTGCAGTCGCCTTGGAGGAGGCCGGGGGTGGGGGGGTGGGGTGGGGGTGGGGTGGGGGTGGGGGTGGTTTCAGGATTAAAAAAAAATGCCTCGTAGTCTTGGAGTTTCGTGCTGGTACCTCACTCTTCTCTGTCACTTTCTGCCTTAAGTTTTTATTTCTCCTTTTTCTTTCTTTCTTTCTTCTTCTTTCTTCTCCTCCTCCTCCTCCTCCTCCTCGTCGTCGTCGTCTCCTCCTCCTCCTCCTCCTCACTCCTCCTCCTCCTCCTTCTTCTTTGCGTACGCCTTGGTCTACACGGTCAGTCCGGCCCTTGAGATGACTAGTGCCGTTTTCCCCCCCAGCTCTTGTAGATTGCTGTAGGGCTTCGTCATGAGAGCTGTCTCTGTTGGCCACACCTCTCTCCTTGGCTGTTCATGCAATGGGCATTTTTGGAGCACATGCTCCGCTGACTGTTCTTCTTCCTGCCCACAAGGACAGACTGGAGAAGGCACCACCTTGAGCTTCCTGCACAAGTGACTGTTAAGTCACTACCTTTCCCCACCTTTCTTCTTCAATCCCTTCCTCTCTTTTTAGTAGTCTTTTTTTTCCCCATCAGACTATCAACTTGTTTATTTATTTGTTTATTTCATTCACTTTTTTTTTTAATCTATTTGTTCTCTATTCATTTAGACGTTTATTTACTCATCTATTTTTTCATTTTTTTTTTTTCTATTTAACTTTTCTCCTCTTTTTCATTCAAAGCTATGGGTTTCTTTTATTTTTATTTTGTAGTTTGAATGACTTCTTGCTACCCCCCCCCCCCCCCCCTTCTTGCCACGCTCCTCAACCCTCCACACCTACTTATTCCACTCTCTCTCTCTCTCTCCTCTCT
>JADBJO010000069.1:135000-140000 GCA_016801955.1 Conus betulinus
GTGTGTGTGTGTGTGTGTGTGTGTGTGTGTGTGTAAAAAATCACCAACCAAACACTCCATTCGTCTCCGAATCTCTCTTTATAGAAAGTGAGCACGCGCGCGCGTGTGTGTGGTTATTGTTTTTTCTTTAAATTTTGAAACAAAAATATACGCGCACTGGAACACAGGTGAAGCATGTCTGCGAAAGAAAAAAAAAAAAGAAAAAAAAGACAGAAAGAGTGAACACAGGAAAGAAGGAAACACAACAGAAAGAAAACAAGATGCAGAGCATATAAACTTTCTCCCAGTTTATCTTGAATATGCGTGTACATGTCAAGAGCATGTTTACTATGAAAATACCCATGATCTACCAGTCAGTTATTAGATCTAAAGCTATCTTAAAATCCGTCAAATACAGTACTTTCATAGATATTGGTTAAATAAAAAAAAAAGAAACAACGTTACAATCAAACATGTGTCATGTACTTCGTCATTGAGATATTCCATAAAGAAGAAAAACCGTTCTGGGCCGTTATAGCCGTTAGTAACGGCTATTCTGGTAAAATAACTCATCGGGCATCATCCGTGACCCATAATGAACATACCTACAATTTTCAGAAAGATCGGCCCAGAAGTTTTGTCTGGAGCGAGTGGAACACATTTTGACCACGGACAGACACACACACACACACACACACACACACACACACACACACACACACACACACACACACACAACATTTGTGTCGTTCCCATGTAAAGTACTTCTTGTTGTATGAGAACTGAGAGTGCTCCCTGATAGGAACTTCCATTTGTGTCTGCAATTGTTAACCATTTCTATCCTAGGTTTAGGGTTGCTAATTTTGGTTTGCATAGGATCATATATTTTTCTGTTAGGCATAAAATTACATCTTTTTGAAATGTTATTGTATGATGCAGCTCTTTTTAAGATTTTCCAGGATATGTGTAATCTATTTTTTTTATCTTTGAGTTTCCAAATATATTTACTCAATTCTGTTTGATTTTTTATCTTTCTTCTTTGTTTAAATGACTGTTTATGATTTGCATATCTAGTTTTAAACTGGTTTTCAGTGATACCTATATATGTTTCTTCAGTGTTCTCTGATTTTACAGTGGCTTGGTATACAATATTGCTGTGGAGGCATTTATTGTTTAGAGGGCACTGTTGTTTCTTGGTACAGTTGCAAGATTTCCGTTCTTCACCCTCGTTTGTCTCTGCACTGCTTTTCGTTTTGTTGGTTGAATCAATGATGTTTTTGAGATTCGGCATACATGAGTATGATAATTTGATGTTGTGCCTGTTAAAATATCTTAAACAGTTTGTGCTCTTTTGGGAAAGAAAGAAGATGTCAGAATTTTAAAGAATTCTTTCCCAACGTTTGTTTTAACTCTTCCATCGTATGGGGGTTGTACCATATGATTTTCCTTTTCCTGTTCTTCTTGTGTCTGCTCATATCATTTCCTGGGTCATAGTGTAATTTGTAGTTGTAGCCACTTTGTGTAACGCTTCTTGGTATTCAGCTGCAGTGTTGTTAAATACTGTTTCATTACATGACAGATTAGATAATCTCTTGTTTATGCCTCTAGGTATCGTTTTGAGTATGGAAGGTGGGTGATTACTTTTGATATTTACATAGACAGGTGTGTCATTTGGTTTTTGTGTGGGTTTAAATGTATGTTGGTGAGGTCTAACGTGATGTCTAAATAATTCACTATCTTTTTGTTAGCTTCTGTGGTGATTTTTAAATTTTGGTCGTGGAAGATTTTGCACAATTCTTTTTTCTTATTTTCAATGTTTCTAGGGCTATCACTCAGTGCAGCGAGGCCATCATCTCTGTACAGTCCAATTTGTTTTCCAAGTTTATTTTGAATGTTAGATAGCATGAATAGTCCGACAAGTTCGCAGGTTTCGGCACCATCATACGATCCCATAGTGACATCAAAAGTTGAACTTTTCCTGGTGTTCTTGGTCCAAGTCTCGTTTTTGCTGTGAGTAAAGTTTTCTTTGTATGGAAAATGATTTCCATTTCTAACCCTGATATTTCAGTGTATTTGTTGGCAAATTTTATAGCTTTGGCGAGCAGCTCTTCATCTATAGACGGATAAAAATCTACTACACAATCAAATGTTATAAAGACTGTGTTTTCTTGCTTGTTGAGGTTTTTTAAACCATTGTATAACTTCATATGTATTTTTCCAGAGGTTAAATTCGGTGTTCTCTCTTATGTTTTTTATGGTTTTTTCTCTAAAATGCTTTTACTGATTTTTCCTAATTCGGATTTGGATGGGTTTATCAATCTACAAGTTGGGTTGTTCAAAAAAAATTAGGTTTATGGTCTTTGAGTGTTATAAAAGCTTCTCTTTCTGCTGTTGTCTCTACTCTATCACCTACCTAGGTCCAAACATCAAATTATCATACTCATGTATGCCGAATCTCAAAAACATCATTGATTCAACCAACAAAACGAAAAGCAGTGCAGAGACAAACGAGGGTGAAGAACGGAAATCTTGCAACTGTACCAAGAAACAACAGTGCCCTCTAAACAATAAATGCCTCCACAGCAATATTGTATACAGCCACTGTAAAATCAGAGAACACTGAAGAAAACATATATAGGTATCACTGAAAACCAGTTTAAAAACTAGATATGCAAATCATAAACAGTCATTTAACAAAGAAAGATACAAAAATCAAACAGAATTGAGTAATATATTTGGAAACTCAAAGATAAAAAAATAGATTACAACATATCCTGGAAAATCTTAAAAAGAGCTGCATCATACAATAACATTTCAAAAAGATGTAATTTATGCCTAACAGAAAAATATATGATCCTATGCAAACCAAAATTAGCAACCCTAAACACTAGGATAGAAATGGTTAACAAATTGCAGACACAAATGGAAGTTCCTATCAGGGAGCAGAAATCAAAAAAAACATGAAAAACACACTGACCGCACGTGATGGCAGACAGCGAACACGTATAAAAAAAAAACACCGACAACACCGACCCCCCCATACCCTGACGACTGCACCAGCAAGAAACAGCGCTGTAGGTTAGCTTTTACATTTTAATCAAAGTTTTAACAGATGCCGCTCCCAACCCGGTTGAGCACTTTTTTAAAGTTATGTTGGTTAGCAACACAATTATTTGACTGACTGCTCCTCACGTTGAGCGCTCTAAACCAACAGATTTTAAAATGGATAAAATCAACTTCAAACAGTCCACTAAAAATATACCCTTTCGCCAAACCACACATGCTACATGAAAAAAATGATAGAACAGACAGAAAAGTTTATCAAAAACATGAGATGGAAAGCATTCTTCTTCCTAAACCCCCAATGCCAAGAAAGAAGATAAAAAACACCTATGACTTCAAAACATGGCGAGCACCACCAGCCATCGAGGAAATGAGAACATTTGAAGACAAAATGAAAAGAATGATAGCTAACATAGAATTCAAAAAAATCAAACAACGAATTTCAAACATCGTTAAAAAAACGAAATTAAACTAATCCAAAACGACAGAAAAATATTTGTGAAAGCAGACAAAACCAGTAATTTACAAAATGGAATCTAAAGAGTACTCACAACTCCTTGATAAAAACATCCAAAAAAATTACAAAAAAAAAACTGACAAAGTTACATATGACCACATTAGGAAAAAAGAAAAGGAGCTTGTACAGCAAATGGACCTAGGTGATAGAGTAGAGACAACAGCAGAAAGAGAAGCTTTATAACACTCAAGACCATAAAAACCTAATTTTTTGAACAACCCAACTTGTAGATTGATAAACCCATCCAAATCCGAATTAGGAAAAATCAGTAAAAAGCATTTTAGAGAAAACCATAAAAAACATAAGAGAGAACACCGAATTTAACCTCTGGAAAAAATACATATGAAGTTATACAATGGTTTTTAAAAAACTCAACAAGCAAGAAAACACAGTCTTTATAACATTTGATGTAGATTTTTTTTCCGTCTATAGATGAAGAGCTGCTCGCCAAAGCTATAAAATTTGCCAACAAATACACTGAAATATCAGGGTTAGAAATGGAAATCATTTTCCATACAAAGAAAACTTTACTCCACAGCAAAAACGAGACTTGGACCAAGAACACCAGGAAAAGTTCAACTTTTGATGTCACTATGGGATCGTATGATGGTGCCGAAACCTGCGAACTTGTCGGACTATTCATGCTATCTAACATTCAAAATAAACTTGGAAAACAAATTGGACTGTACAGAGATGATGGCCTCGCTGCACTGAGTGATAGCCCTAGAAACATTGAAAATAAGAAAAAAAAAGAATTGTGCAAAATCTTCCACGACCAAAATTTAAAAATCACCACAGAAGCTAACAAAAAAAATAGTGAATTATTTAGACATCACGTTAGACCTCAACCAACATACATTTAAACCATACAAAAAACCAAATGACACACCTGTCTATGTAAATATCAAAAGTAATCACCCACCTTCCATACTCAAAACGACCTAGAGGCATAAACAAGAGATTATCTAATCTGTCATGTAATGAAACAGTATTTAACAACACTGCAGCTGAATACCAAGAAGCGTTACACCAAAGTGGCTACAACTACAAATTACACTATGACCCAGGAAATGATATGAGCAGACACAAGAAGAACAGGAAAAGGAAAATCATATGGTACAACCCCCCATACGATGGAAGAGTTAAAACAAACGTTGGGAAAGAATTCTTTAAAATTCTGACATCTTCTTTCCCAAAAGAGCACAAACTGTTTAAGATATTTAACAGGCACAACATCAAATATCATACTCATGTATGCCGAATCTCAAAAACATCATTGATTCAACCAACAAAACGAAAAAAGCAGTGCAGAGACAAACGAGGGTGAAGAACGGAAATCTTGCAACTGTACCAAGAAACAACAGTGCCCTCTAAACAATAAATGCCTCCACAGCAATATTGTATACCAAGCCACTGTAAAATCAGAGAACACTGAAGAAAC
>JADBJO010000069.1:145000-147500 GCA_016801955.1 Conus betulinus
CGAATTATTGAAGCATTTCGATGATTACTATGCCAAAAAATCCGAATTTCGGAAGCATTTCGATGACTTCTATGCGATAGAATCCGAATTATGGAAGTATTTCGATAACTACTGTACAATATTTTCACATTCGCCTCGGTTTAATGGGGTTGATGGGTTTTATCTTTTCATTTTTTGATTGTCAGTTTATCATTTTTTTGTGTACAGTGTCAGTCATCTTATCTTGAGAATGTTATTTTCGGCCATCTCTGCCGTTATATTGCAGGCCTACTGTGTTGTATTGAAGTGTGTTGTGTTCTATTACCAAGTATGTTGGCCATTCTTCTTGCTCTGTTACTGACAGATCGATCGTCGGGGTGCCAATAAGCTTCGGCACGGCAAAACGCTAGAGGTTCGATAAGCAGACAGGTCTTTTTATTTCATGCGCTCCATCCGTCAGTTTTTCGGCTTACATGTGTGACGTTCGTTTTCATCAGAATCCACTTCAGTCAAAAAAAAAAAAAAGTCAAAAACATACGATAACAGACAAACGAAATGCAATGCAACGAAAGCAAACACAAACCAGCCTCCAAGAGAGGGAACTCAACCCTGCGTATCGGTCACTGTCACTTTTCAGTTGTCAGTGGACGCTATGAGTTGTGTGTGCGCTTTTGTGTTCAAATGTCGTTTTTCTCAGCTCGTCAGTTCTGCACCTGGATCTAAGAAAACAAGCAAAAACAAAACAAGATACTTATACATACTGACTCTACAAACAGCGCTCTACAAAAGGACGACAACTGTGCGCCGACAAGTTTGGAGTTATTAGGATCGAACGCGCGCGGGTGGCGGTCACCCCTATCTATCAGAGAGACAAGCTTTGAACAGATGACACAGTTATCACCACATACAGATTGTCATAGACATACACTGTGTGCAGATGAAACCGTTAAAAATTATGTACAGACTGCCACTGACATAAACTGTGTGCAGATGAGACAGTTAAAATTATATACAGACTGTCTGATAGACCAGCTATGTGCAGATGAAATGGATATCACTACGCACAAACTGTCATATAGACGAGCATTGTACAGATAAAACTGTTATCACTATGTATCGATTGTCATAGACATAAACTTTGTACAGATGAAACTGTTAACACGATGTACAGACTGTCATAAACTTTCTACAGATGACACAATTGTCACTACGTACAGACTGTCATATAAACGAGTTTTGTACAGATGACACAGTTATCAGTACGTACAGACTGTCATAGAGACGAGCTTTGTACAGATGACACAGTTATCAGTACGTACAGACTGTCATATAGATGAGCTTTGTACAGATGACACAGTTATCAGTACGTACAGACTGTCATATAGACGAGCTGTGTACAGATGACACAATTATCAGTACGTACAGACTGTCATATAGACGAGCTTTGTACAGATGACACAATTATCAGTACGTACAGGCTGTCATATAGACGAGCTTTGTACAGATGACACAGTTGTCATTAAGTAGAGACTGTCATATAGACGAGCTTTGTACAGATGACACAGTTGTCATTAAGTACAGACTGTCATGTAGACGAGTTTTTGTACAGATGACACAGTTGTCATTAAGTAGAGACTGTCATATAGCATAGCTTTGTACAGATGTTACAGCTGTCATTATGTACAGAGACTGTCATATAGACGAGCTTTGTACAGATCACACAGTTGTCATTAAGTACAGACTGTCATATAGACGAGCTTTGTACAGATCACACAGTTGTCATTAAGTACAGACTGTCATATAGACGAGCTTTGTACAGATGATACAGCTGTCACTATGCACAGACTGACATATAGACGAGCTTTGTACAGATGACACAGTTGTCGCTATATACAGACTGTCATATAGACGAGCTTTGTACAGATGGCACAGTTGTCGCTATGTACAGACTGTCATATAGACGAGCTTTGTACAGAGGACACAGCTGTCACTGTGTACAGACTGTCATATAGACGAGCTTTGTACAGATGATACAGCTGCCATATTAGACAGTATATCACGTAGCAGTTGTTTGTTTGCCAAGTTGCCGAGTTTCGAAGATTTTGGCCCAGAGGGGGACCTGATGGATCATGATGTATGAATGAATGAATGAATGAATGAATGAATGTTTGTCTGTATGCGTGTATGTATGTATGTATGTATGTATGTATGTATGTATGTATGTATGTATGTATATGTATGTATGCATGTATGTACGTATTTATGCATGTATGTATGGTTGTATGTGTATGCATCTATGTATATGTGTATGTATGGATAGAGAGAGGGAGAGAGAGAGAGAGAGAGAGAGAGAGAGAGAGAGAGAGAGAGAGAGAGAGAGAGAGAGAGAGAGACATACATACATACATACATACATACATACGAACATACATCCGCATATACGTACATCGCATATACGTACATCCATATCTGTCTGTCTGTCTCTGCACAAAGACCTCGACACCCCGCATTCATCATTCTC
>JADBJO010000069.1:150000-155000 GCA_016801955.1 Conus betulinus
ATACATACATACATACATACATACATACATACATAATTCATAACAATTTGTCCACTGAGAGATTCAAGGACGCTTTGCTGTGCAGTCTCAACAGACTCCTCGCTCTCTCATTTCAACAAGGCTCTCTGCGCTGTATGACATTAACTACGCTCTTCGCTGCAGAATTCCGACAAGAATTTTCTGCCGTACAATTCCAGCGAGACTGTGCTGGACAGTTTCAGCCAGACCCTGTGTTGTGCAACCTCGAAAGGCTCAGCAGTGCAGAACGTCAACAAGACTCTATACTAGACAATAACGAACGTCAACAAGATTCTACACTAGACAATATAGAACGTCAACAAGACTATACTAGACAATCTCCACAAAATTCTGCACTGTACGATCGGAACAAGACAGCACCGTGCACTGTTCAGTGCCTACTTTCTACAAATCATGGCGCAGGATACACCCACCACCAGTGTGTTAGCTGTGTGCCGATATGCACCCAATGTCCGAGGATTAGGTAAGGTAAGGTAATGTTGCTTATAGCCCACCCGTCCGCAAAGGGCCCATATCAAGGCTGTCACCACGTTAAAATCAACTCACGTCATTAAAAACAACAACATTCATACATCTCTTTAAAACACATCTTCCAAAAGCGTACCAGAAACTTCGTTAAAAATCTTTCTTCCGTAAAATCTTAGGTCAGATGAAAAATGTTAATCTCTTTCAGAATCTCAAAGATCACGTCAGGTGGGACATCTCTGAACAGGGTTTTCTTGGAGTCTGCTGTAAAGTGTTTATGTCTCACATGGTGCAAGTCCCAACACTCTAAAAGAATATGTTTCACTGTGAGTGGAACGTGACATTGAATGCACTACGGAGCTTCTTCACCTCTTAAAAAAATAAGAATGGGTATAAAACGAGTGGCCCTGTGCGCAAACGGCACAAGACTATTTCGTCTTTACGGCCGTCTCTCTCAGGTCTGGACGGATTTTAAATAGTTTGTTATCCGTCTGCAAGGTCCATTCCTCTTGCCAGATGTCTTTGACATAATCATTAACTTTTGGTTTTTGATCTGTGTAGGGGATAGATATGTTAGTTTCCCTGTTGTGGCATTCTTGGATTAACTGAAGCTGACAAATAATAAAAACATGAAAGTGATTTGCGCTTCCACAGTAAAAACAATGGACTGCTCATCACTTAAACCGACACTGTTTGCGGTACCACTTCGCCTGGCACAAATGCAATGACGGTCTCACGTAAGAGATGTGGAAACTTCGTTGAATAAACATGGCAGACGGGAATGGGAGGTAGGGAGGGAAGGGAGGTGGGAGACGACGTTCCAAATTGGCAGGTATACCCGGAGTTGACACGTGCACAGGGCGAGAACCAAGGAAGAAAGGGGCAAACATGAATGGACATTTATTCAAGACTGACCGGCGATTGCAGACGTGGTACGGATCCGGATTACCGCCCGGACCCACCGAGCAAACGACGGGTGGACAATGACAGGGATCTTCGCTCTCCCTAGTGCCTCCCTACTTTGACCACGGGAGCAAAAACTACCTTCTTTGTCCAGTGCCACCTCATCCAGCGAGGTTATGTTGTTATTATTATCTGCGTCTGCCAATTTGCTTGTCGTCTGTCAGGGGGGTGAAGGACTTCCGAACGACCGTAACGAAAGCGTTTCGAAGGAAAGATGGGAACTGACCTTTGAACTAACTCCTCACGTTGGGATGTAGATCCGTGCTATATTGTAGGTTTTCTAATCCGTAGCGTTTTTACCTGATTGTCTGTCTGTCTGTCTGTCTGTCTGTCTCTCTCTCTCTCTCTCTCTCTCTCTCTCTCTCTCTCTCTCTCTCTCTCTCTCTTTTCTGCATGCATACGCTGCTTATATGTGCCTGTGACTGTGTTCAGCGCGCGCACGTGTGTGTGTGTGTGCGTGCGTGTATGCATGTGTGTGTGCGTGCGTGCGTGTGTGTGCGTGTGCGTGCGTGCGTGCGTGCATGCGTGTGTGTATGTGTGTGTGTGCGCATGCGTGCGTGCCTGTATGTGTATGTGTGCGCGCGTACACACACACACACACATACATATGTGCGTGTTGCATGTGTACAAGCGCTCCAGCGCGCGCGCGCTCGCGCCCGTGCTCAAAAGAGTGCAGTAATTAAGAGAGGCAAGAAGCAAAGCAATGAGAGAGAGAGAGAGAGAGAGAGAGAGAGGAGAGAGAGAGAGAGAGAGAGAGAGAGAGAGAGGGGGAGAGAGAGTGTGTGTTAGGGTCGGTTGATCCAGCTGGCACCTCGCATGATGACGGTCCTTTCAGACGCAGACTTGTTGCCTGTCGCCGCCCCGACTCCCACACACACACACACACACACACACACATCCCCCGTCCGCCCCCCCCCCCCCCCCCCCGCTTCCCCCCCCCCCCCCCCCCCCCTCCGCACCCCCCCCCCCCCCCCCCCCACCTTTGAACACGCCGTTCATTAGTCACACTGGCACACATTTGGCAAGCTTGGCTGCCTTCAACAACTGAGCCTTTTGTACAGCTTTCAACCCCTCAGCCTCCACGCCCCCTTTCAGGGAGGGCTGATTGGGAAGGAGGGGGGGGGGGGGGGGGGGGGGGGGGGGGGGGGTAGGGGTAGGGGTAGTGGGGTGGTGGCCGGGTGGTGGTGGTGGTGGTGGTGGTGGTTTTGCAGCAAAAACTCTCCTTGTTTGAGTAAATAAGGAGCAGAGGGATGGAGGAGGGGGGGGGGGGGGGGTGGGGGGGGTGGGTGGGGTGGTGGCGAGGTGAGGGGTACGGGTGGTGGTGGTGGTGGTGATGTGGTGGGTGGGTGGTGATGGGGTGTGGGTGGGGTCGGTGTGGGTGGAGTGTTTGTTGACAATGCTGGTTTTTTGTTTTGTTTGTTTGTTTGTTGTTTTGTTTTTTAAACGACGCAAGTGTTCTGTTTGGCGTCTTTTTTTTATTTTATTTTTATTTTGTCCTCTTCATCAGGTGGATTTGTGTTGCTCCAACAAACTACCCACTACACTGCGTTTGCTGATGATGAGAGAGAGAGAGAGAGAGAGAGAGAGAGAGAGAGAGAGAGAGAGAGAGAGAGAGAGAGAGACAGAGAGAGAGAGATAGAGAGAGAGAGAGAGAGAAGTCCCTTTCCTCACTCACGTGTCGCCCAAGCTTTGATGTGCTTTGTGCAAGGGGAGGTGGGGGGGAGGGTGGGTGGGGGTTGGGGGGGGGGGGGTGGGGTATTTCACTCAGCCGGCAGTTAGCCCGCCCATAAATTGCAGATATTAATAACTCCGGGACCCCACTGTCCAAACGAACCCGACGCAATTTATGAAGCAAGCTGGGCGCGTCTTCAACACGCTGGGATGGGGCGCATGCGTTGTCTACACGCGCGCACGCGTGATTTTTGTTTGTTTTTTTTTTTTTTTTTGCTTCGATTACTTGAGTGTGTTTTTGTGCGAATGCGCGTGCACACGCATGCGTACGCGCGAGCGTTATGGTCCACAACACTTTCACAGACAACGCAGAGAGTCAGATGGTAGCGAAAAGCCTGATAGGTGTAGATGACAGACAAAACAAGGCGTAGCCAGAGTGACAGGAAGACTTGAGTTATGTACAGAATGTCGGGACACAGAGAGAGAGAGAGAAAGAGAGAGAGAGAGAGAGAGAGAGAGAGAGAGAGAGAGAGAGACAAGACAGAAAGATAGACAGATAGATAGATAGATAGATATATAGGCGGGGTTCGGGGGAGGGATAGGGGAGGGGAGGGGAGGGGAAACATAACATACAAAAACAACAATACAAGGGGGGCAGAAAGAAAGATGAAGGCACCCTGACAAATTTAAAAAGAAAAAAGAAATTGAAAATCAGTACAGGAATTCGAGGTGTTACTCATGAAAACAAAATCTTTGAAAACAACAGTAACAACAACTACATATTAATAATAACAACAATAATAACAATGATGATGATGGTGATAATAATGATAATAATAATAATAATAACAATCATAACATTAATAATGATGATGATTATCATTATTATTCGAAAAGTAGAAGTAAAAATTGTAGTGGTTGAAGTAGTAAGAGTAGTAGTGGTAGTAGTAGCAGCAGCAGCACCAGCAGCAGCAGTGGTAGTGGTAGTAAATGACCGCTCGTTCGTTCTTTGTTTTCATTGTTTTGAATGTTGTTTTGTCCAGCCTGAAAAGACTCAATAGTCGAAATGCGGTGTGTGTGTATGTGTGTGTGTGTGTGTGTGTGTGTGTGTGTGTGTGTGTGTGTGTGTGTGTGTGTGTGTGTGTGTGTGATTTTTTGTTGTTGTTTGTTTGTAATTTTTTCGTTTTCTTTTAAAAGTTCTGTCGTGAAGAGACGTAACTCGAACAGGCCCATTTTCAAATAAATGAATCGCCCCCCTCCCCCCCCCCCCCCCCCCCCCCCACCTCACTTCGCTCCTATCCGACCTATATCCCCCTCCTCCACCTAAAAGCTTTCTATCTCTTGGCCATCTTGCATCACTAAGGTGGAAAGATCTTAATTAGAGGAGCACGCGCGCGCGCACACACACACACCACATACACAAACTCATGTGCACACACACACACACACACACACACACACACACACACACACACACACACACACACACACACACATATGCACACACACACATCACGCACACACACACACAATCACACACACTCATACATCACACACACACATACACACACACACACACACACACACACACACACACCCACACACACACACACACACCACACACACACACACACACACACACACACACAGAGAGAGAGAGAGAGAGAGAGAGAGAGAGAGAGAGAGAGAGAGTCACAGACAGACTCAGACAGACAGACTCAGACAGACAGACAGACAGACAGACTCATGAAGATGCTGGCAGCAATGTTGATAGCAGCCGTCTCCATCGCAGAAATCAAGAGCTTTCCCTCTTCATACACACCCTTTGCAACAATAACGTCCAAGGAAAAACTTGATCAAGC
>JADBJO010000069.1:160000-165000 GCA_016801955.1 Conus betulinus
GTAGTAACGGCTCCTGATTTCTCAGCGCTGGAACTTCGAGCTCCACTGGTTCTGCTGGTTTGCCGAAAGCTGTCCTTCCGAGGCCCGGAGTTCAAGTTCGATGTCGCCGCATTGAAGTAACAAACTGCCACAGGACAAACACGTGAGGAGGCAGCCTACTACGACACCGTCTGTCGGCGACTTCACCTTCAATGTCCTCGGAAACGTCATCATCATCATCGCCTATTACCACAACTGGGGCACGGCCGCCAACCAAGAACCTCCAGGCATCTCTGTCCTGGACTCTTTTCTCCAGCTGGTTCCAGGTCATCCCCATGTTCCTGATGTCTGCTTCCAGGTCCCTGCGCCGGGTGTTCCTTGGCCGACCTCTTTTTTCCGTTTTCCTTGGGGGTTCCATGTTAGGGCTTGTCTGGTGGTGTTGCTTGCAGGCTTCCGCGCGTATGTCCAATCCAGCCCCAACGTCGTTCCTTGATTTCCTGTTCTGCGGGCAGCTGGTTTGTTCTCTCCCAGAGCTCGTTGTTGTTGATGGTGTCTGGCCCTCGGATGCGAAGAATCTTGCGCAGGCAGTTTGTTGATGAACACCTGTACTCTCTTGGTGGTGGCAACTGTAGCTCTCCAGGTTTCCGCTCCGTACAATAGAAATGCTTTAATGTTGGTGTTGAAGAGCCTTACTTGGTGTTGACTGACAGTCCTCGGAACATGACGACATATTTGCAGGCCCTTTCACGCATAAACTTGATGAACGTTGGCAGAAAACAACCACATTTCGATCGAAAAGTCCAGCTGTGATGATGGCATGATCCTTCGCAGAGATGCCTGCCAATTCCAGGGCTCGGACACCGTCAAGTTACCGCGTAATTAAACAATAAACAATCTGTACAGAGCTCATTACCAACATGTCCATCGCTTCTGAATTCAGTTCATGACTCCACCCCCCCCCCCCCCCCCCCCCATTTGTTAAAAACTGACCACGGACTTCTCACCTTACCTCCCTCTCCCTCCCCCTCCCACCCCACCCCCACCCTCAACACACACATATGGATAACCAAGTAGGATGCTTGCACTGGCTGACTTTGCTACAGGTGAGAGTCAAAAAGTGGAAAAAGAATAATTCATTTATATATTTAAACAACATAAAAAAAATGCAAGTTTTGTAGAGATTGTGAATACACATAATCTTGAGGGTTTCGTTTCTTGTTCCTTTTTTTTATTTAACTTTAAAACAACCAAACCATGGGAACGAACTTTGAGGTTTGAAAAGTATGTTTATAATGAGTGCTGTGGTGCGGAATGGAATTTTCTTGTTCTCGAATCCACTTATTCGTCATTGTTCTGTTCTTCCTTCCGTTTCTTTCTGGATATGTAGGTACGAATGATTTAGGTATGTGTGTAGATATTTGGAGTGTGAACTTTTGAAGCTGTATTGACTTTGTGCATTTGTTTATGTGTGTAGGAATTAAAAATCTTGATTTTAAATTTAAAATACAGACAAAGATTTCCAATTTACAGGGCGCGAGAGGAGGGAGGGAATGATAACAGGAGGTTGGGGGTGTGTGTGTGTGTGTGTGTGTGTGTGTGTGTGTGTGTGTGTGTGTGTGTGTGTGTGTGTGTGGCAGATGGGGTATACTACTGCTCTCACAGAAATGTAATGAACACACATTTTTTTTAAACCACACTATGATGAACACTTAAATATATTCAAATTTCACTTTCATACCGTTAGAGGTGACATAACATACAGAGGGTGACCATACCAGAAGAGCGGAAGAAAAATGGACCTAACACTACGCTTAGTACCACCAGAACGACAACAGACCCAGATGGCCAGTGGAAAATGGCATTTGTTTTTGAAAAAGTTGGGCGCTGATAGGATTCGAACTCCAACCCGTGACCGCGAATTCTCTGCCCTACCACAGGGGCCACAGGGTACCGCTGAAGGACACGCTCTCAGACAACCATCATAACCATGACGTCACAGACGTTGGTCTCTGCGTCACCACATCTCTTATGATCTTTCTGATGATGGATAGCGTTTGCATAATGTGAGACACAAACAGGTCACAGCAGGCTCCATGGAAACTGTTCAGAGATGTCCCGCCTGATGTGATCTTGGAGTTTCTTGAAAGAGATTAACATTTTTCATCTGATCTAAGAATTTACAGAAGAAAGATTTTTTTCCATAACCAAAATTATTTCAGAAGGTGTATTTTCAAGGGTTGTGTGTGTTTTAAGTTTTGTTTGTTTGTTTTTTGTTAATGACTTGTAATTTCAAAACAAAATTTCCGGCGTTATTTTTAGAAGGCATATTTTCAAGGGTTGTGTGTTTCAAGTTTCGTTTGTTTGTTAGTTTATTTTTTGTCAATGACTTGTAAGTTGACTTCCAACTCGGTGACAGCCCTGAAATGGCCCTTTGCGGGTCGGCTGATATAAGCAACATCACCTCACCATTATCTTATGAATAGCTTGACGACTGGAGTGATCCTTGACGTCGTAATTTGCCAGACTGTAGCGCTGTATGACCATGATGGGGACCCGGGACACACTCTGCTATGATCATGATGGGGACCCGGGACACACTCCTGCTATGACCATGATGGGGACCCGGGACACACTCCTGCTATGATCATGATGGGGACCCGGGACACACTCCTGCTATGACCAGATGGGGACCCGGGACACACTCCTGCTATGATCATGATGGGGACCCGGGACCACACTCCTGCTATGACCATGATGGGGACCCGAGACAAACTCCTGCTATGACCATGATGGGGACCCGGGACACACTCCTGCTATGACCATGATGGGGACCCGGGACACACTCCTGCTATGACCATGATGGGGACCCGGGACACACTCCTGCTATGACCATGATGGGGACCCGAGACAAACTCCTGCTATGACCATGATGGGGACCCGGGACACACTCCTGCTATGACCATGATGGGGACCCGGGACACACTCCTGCTATGATCAGGATGGGGACCCGGGACACACACTCCTGCTATGATCATGATGGGGACCCGAGACAAACTCCTGCTGTGACCATGATGGGGACCCGAGACACACACTCCTGCTATGATCATGATGGGGACCCGAGACACACTCCTGCTGTGACCATGATGGGACCCGGGACACACTCCTGCTATGATCATGATGGGGACCCAGGACCCTCAGGTCACTCCTGCTATGATCATAATGGGGACCCCATCACACACACACTCCTGGTATGATCATGATGGGGACCCGAGACACACTCCTGCTATGATCATGATGGGACCCAGGACACTCACTCCTGCTATGATCATGATGGGGACCCGGGACACACTCCTGCTATGATCATGATGGGGACCCAGGACACTCACTCCTGCTATGATCATGATGGGGACCCGGGACACACTCCTGCTATGGACCATGATGAGGGACCCGGGACACACACCTGCTATGATCATGATGGAGACCCAGGACACACACTCCTGCTATGATCATAATGGGACCCCGAGACACACACTCCGGTATGATCATGATGGGGACCTGGGACACACTCCTGCTGTGATCATGATGGGGACCCAAGAAACACACTCCTGCTATGATCATGATGGGGACCCATGACACTCACTCCTGCTATGATCATAATGGGGACCCGAGACACACACTCCTGGTATACGGGATGGGGACCCGGAGACACACTCATGCTATGATCATGATGGGGACCCAGGACACTCACTCCTGCTATGATCATGATGGGGACCCCCGACACTCACTCCTGCTATGATCATGATGGGGACCCGGGACACACACTCCTGCTATGATCATGATGGGGACCCGGGACACACTCCTCCTGCTATGATCATGATGGGGACCAGGACACACACTCCTGCTATGATCATGATGGGGACCCGGGACAAACTTCTGCTATGATCATGATGGGACCCAGGACACACTCCTGCTATGCCATGAAATGACACACACTCCTGCTATGATCATGATGGGGACCCGAGGACACACTCCTGCTATGATCATGATGGGTACCCCCAGACACTCACTCCTGCTATGATCATGATGGGGACCCGGGACACACTCCTGCTATGATCATAATGGGGACCCGGGACACACACTCCTGCTATGATCATGATGGGGACCCGGGACACACACTCCTGCTATGATCATGATGGGGACCAGGGACACACTCCTGCTATGATCATGATGGGGACCCAGGACACTCACTCCTGCTATGATCATGATGGGGACCCGAGACACACCCACTCCTGCTATGATCATGATGGGGACCCGGACACTCCTGCTATGATCATGATGGGGACCCGGGACACACTCCTGCTATGATCATGATGGGGACCCGGGACACACTCCTGCTATGATCATGATGGGGACCCGGGACACACACTCCTGCTATGATCATGATGGGGACCCGGGACACACACTCCTGCTATGATCATGATGGGGACCCGGGACACACACTCTGCTATGATCATGATGGGGACCGGGACACACTCCTGCTATGATCATGATGGGGACCCGGGACACACTCCTGCTATGATCATGATGGGGACCCGGGACACACTTCCTGCTATGATCATATGATGGGGACCCAGGGGATCATAATGGGGACCCGGGACACACTTCTGCTATGATCATGATGGGGACCCGGGACACACTTCTGCTATGATCATGATGGGGACCCGGGACACACTTCTGCTATGATCATGATGGGGACCTGGGACTCACTCCTGCTGTGATCATGATGGGGACCGGGACACACTCCTGCTATGATCAGGATAGGGACCCGGGACACACTCTCTGCTATGATCATGATGGGGGGACCGGGACACCTCCTGCTATGATCATGATGGGGACCCGGGACACACTCCTGCTATGATCATGATGGGGACCCGGGACACTTCTGCTATGATCATGATGGGGAAGGGCTCGTTGTTCAATAGAGCATTTGGATGCGGAGCTGGTGGTTGTGCATTCCAAAC
>JADBJO010000069.1:185000-192500 GCA_016801955.1 Conus betulinus
ACTTTCTGCCAGTCTTCGGCTGGAGAGGGACCGGTCTCACAACCTTGTCTCCTCAGTCCTCTACCATAATCAGCAACCTTGCTTTTCTCACTTTGTGCTCCTTGAGGAATGATTCCAGAGGCAACTTCAGCTTCGCTTGGCAACATAAGAACACAACGTCAGTGGGACTAGGTGGAGCACCCAGCCGTCTACTTGTATATACTTGTCGATTTGGGCTTCCACCAGTTCCTCTGTGCTAGCGCTGATATCGTATAATCAGTAGAGACTAGTGTATCTTCTGGAGAACACGAACTGCAGACAGCTGACTACGTATTTGCGAGGAGGCCACCAGAATCTGCAAGCTTTCTTCTGCTGTTTACTTGGTCTACTCCCCCCCCCCCCACCACCACCACCCTCTTGTGTCTTTCAAGGACTCAGTATATCACCTTCCATGGCTTTTGATTCTATTAATGGTGGAATGTTTTTGATTGGCTATAGTAAACGTGGCCGTTTCACCTACTTCGTCCTTCCGCAGGGAGAGGTTTTTGTGATTTCTTTGGCTTTAAACCCGACCTGAATGAAACAACTAAGTAATCAAACTGCTTCAGTGTTTTGTGCATTCTGTTTCCCTTGGCGGAGAGGGCTGTTGTGTCATTGCTTTCAGAGGGAACATTCTGTATTGATTCATGAGGTCCTCTGAACCTGCACTGTCCATAGCGGCTTTCAAGATGACCTCCATCGCCAGCACAAACAGCATGGGAAAGATGACACAGCCCATGGCTGTGCTAGCTTCCAGACTGATCCAGTCGGTCGTGTATTCTTCTGTGTAGAACTTCGCTGAGGAGACTGGCATACTTTTTCAACACTTCTCAGATGTTCTGTGGGGCGTGGCACATCTCGAGGGCCAGGTGAATCATCTTGTGTGGAACTGGTTCACATGCATTCGCCAGATCGGGCCACTGTACGTCGCAGTCTCTTCCCTCTGCCTTGTTCTTTCGATTGCTCCCCAGATCAAAGTGGCATGTTCTGTACAGCCAGACACGCCCGCCTTACCCATGCTACGCGGGAGATAGAGAGGGGAGTGGGAGTGGGGGGTGGGGTGGGTGGGGGCAGTGGGGGCACCACGTCCATCCGGTGATAGTCCCTATCAACTTTCAGTGCCGATGACATACAAAGTCACCACATGGATGGATGTAGACAGGAAATTAGAACGAAGTTACCACAAGCACAGGCGACGATTTGAATGTTTTGTGATGAAGGTCAATGAGTACAAGAGAAAATACTGATGATGCTGTGAAGCTCCGTTCTGGGCAGAGACTACACAAGAGTGCTGCAGTCTACGCCTCCTCGACGACAGCCAGGCCCGAGCGATGCAGACACCTGCAGTATTGGTCAGGCTGTTTGAGCGCTTCTCTCACAGAAGTACCTATTGAGTGGTAGAACTCGACTGTGTGGTTCCAGCCTTCTCCTTTCAGCCCACGGCACCACTCCACAGCTCTCATCAGAAAGCCCCCTCTGATAAGTGTCTGTGGTGGGACTCGAACGCACGACCTCCCCAGCCCGCAGCCCGCCGCGCGACCTTAATAAAGCACTGCACCACCACCACCACTACGGCTGATGCCACCTAAATAGCTACTGAGCAGTGTTTTGGGGACGAAGACAATTGGAGCGTTTCGACCTTCACAGTTCTGTAGTGTTGAGTCGGCTAAAGGCCTCGCGCTCCCTTCAATGGATGCCAAAGCCCTCTCCGAAGAACGGGGAAGCGAAAACAAAGCCTGACAGCGCCATCAAAACCCTTCAAGTTTTTTTCTTTCTTTCTTTTTTTTTTCTTCTAACCCGTTAACCGAAGAGAGATTCAGAGCACACACTTGAGAGTCGGGGTATTGACGTCAGTGTGATGGTGTGACAATGCGTAATGAACCAGTTGGCAAAGCGTAAGACTATGGTCTTGCCCGATCTCCTAGCCCCACTTGTCGTCGTCCACAGCCTATATGAAATGCCCCCAAGTTGGGGGCGGTTTGTGAGTGGGTGGGTGAGTGTGTGTGTGTGTGTGTGTGGGGGGGGGGGGGGCGGATGGGGACGGGGTGTTCTTTTATTTCCTTGTCATCTCGAGTGTGTTTTTTACTTTTGTTCCTTCAGGTGAGTGGGGTGGGTGGGGGATGATGGTGGAGAGCGTGGAGAAGGAAGTGGGAAGGGGATGGGGGGGGGGTTTCTTTCTCTGTGACCCCAGCCTCCATTCCACTACCTCCCCTCCCTCCACTCTCTCTTTTTCTCTTGCTCGCTTGTTTCACGTGTCGGTCGTTTCTTTGATTTCATTTTCCGTTCCCCTTTTTTTTTGTCTGTCCCTATATCCCCACCCCAACCCCTCTGAGCCTTCAAGTTTTTGATTGTTTTATCCCAATTCTTTTTCATTTCTTTGTCTTAGATTCTCTCTGTGCGCGCCTCTCTCTCTCTCTCTCTCTCTCTCTCTCTCTGGACCCCAGGACTGGGTGGAAAAAAAGTATTTATATACTTATCCTTTTATCCTGGTAAAATAAAATTTCGTTTCGTTTCGTTTCGTCTCTCTCTCTCTCTCTCTCTCTCTCTCTCTCTCTCTCCTCTCTCTCTCTCTCCTCTCTCTCTCTCTCTTCTCTCTCTCTCTCATTTCACTATCCCCGTCTCTCTCTCTTACGCTGCTCCCTCCTCCTCTCTCTCTCTTTTTCGCTCCCTGTCTGTCTGTTCGTCTGTCCGTCTGTACATCTGTCTGTCTGTCTGTGTCTATCTGCTTCTCTTTCTCTGTCTGTCTGCTTATCTCTCTGTCAATGTCTCAGTCTCTGTCTGTCTGTCTGTCTCTCCCTCCCTCTCTTCTCTCCATATCTTCCTCTCTCTCTCCCTCTCTTATCTTCCCTCTCTCAACTCTCCCTCTCTGTCTCTCAACTCCTCCCTCCCACTCACCTTCCTCCTTTCCCCCCTCCCCTCCTCCTCCTATCCTGAGAAAGAAAAAAAAAGAAAAAGAAAACAAAAATCGGTGTCAAACGAACTAGTGCACTGCTACCCCCCCCCCCCCCCCCCCCCTCTCCCCCCAACAATCTCAGCACAGTGCTGGTCTCTTCCCCTGGGTGGGGTTGGGAGGGGAAAGCGGGGAGGGGGGGGAGGGGGAGGGGGGTCTCCTGGCAGCAGAGAGTCTGGCATGGCATGGCAGGGCTGCTGCTGGGGGGGGGGGGGGGGGGGATGGGGGTGGGAGGGAGGGAGGCCCATTGTGGCACCCTGCTGCTACACCCCTGGCAGCTAACCGAAGGCTGAGGATCGGAGGCTGCCGCCGCCACAAAGCACGGGACTCGTAGAGTCCAGAGCACTGGGGCTGCCAGCGTTCTCTGCTGCCTGCCTGGCCGGTTAGCGTCAACTGGAAACATACCTGATACTAATGCACAGACAGTGTGGAGGAGAGAGAGAGAGAGAGAGAGAGAGAGAGAGAGAGAGAGAGAGGGAGAGAGAGAGAGAGAGAGAGAGGAGAGAGAGAGAGAGAGAGGAGGAGAGAGAGAGGGAGGGAGAGAGAGAGGGAGAGAGGGAGGGGGAGAGAGGAGAGGAGGGAGGGAGAGAGAGAGGGAGAGAGGGAGGGAGGGAGAGAGGGAGGAGAGAGAGAGAAGGGGGAGAGAGAGGAACAGAAAGAGAGAGAGGAAACAGAGAGAGAGAGAGAGGAGGGAGAGGAGAGAACGAGAGAGAGAGAGAGGGAGAGGGAGAGCGAGGGACAGAGTGAGGGATAGAGAGGAAACAGAAGGAGAGACGACGAGGGAGAGAGACAGAGATAGAGGCAGAGAGAGGAAGGGAGAGAGAGAGAGAGAGGGACAGAGACAAGGAGACAGAGAGGGGCGGAGGGGGAGGGAAAGGAGAGAGAATGTGGGGAGAGAGAGGGAGGAGAGAGCGCGAGAGGGGGGGAGTGAGGGAGAAGAGTGAGGGACAGAAAGGAACACGAAGGAGAGATGAGGGAGAGATACGCGACAGAGAGAGAGAGAGAGAGAGATAGAGAGAGAGAGAGAGAGAGAGAGAAGAGAGATAGAGAGAGAGAGAGGAGGCAGAGAGAGAGAGAGAGAGAGAGAGAGAGAGAGGCAGAGAGGAGAAATAGAGAGAGAGAGAGAGAGAGAGAGGCAGAGACACACAGAGAGAGAGAGAGAGAGAGAAGACTTTGACGCCATGACGCTTTGAGACAGGAGAAAGGAGTAGGATGGAGGTGGTGGGGAGGGGGGGGGGATCGCAACGGCTGCTACAACCAGTTAGAGAATGTTACTAAACTGGCACAGAAAGGGGATCCCCCCACCCCCACCCACCCACCCACCCCGTGAAACAGTTAACAGTAACATAACAAACAGTAAGGCAAACTCTTCCTCCCATGATGAAAGAATCACAGGCTCTGGACTCCAAGCAAATGCTGTTTATAATACTGTATCGCCTAGCAAGAACGCATAACATCTTGCACACACATAAAATCCCATCACCAACTTCCCGAAGAGAAGGCCAGTTTGGCCGTTGGTATGGATGACACGTCACACATAGCATGCACCCTGCGTAAGAAATGGAAAGAATGAAGGAAGTAAGGAAATTGAGTGAACGATTTTGAATGATATGGATTGGATGACACGGGGAAACGACTGAATGAAGCGTCAACTGGCAGCTCTTCAGTCGGCACTACCAGGTAGTGCAGCCCGTTGTGTGAACGAGTGCGGATTGTAAAGCGCTTAGAGCTTGGTCTCTAGCCGAGAATAGGCGCTATATAAGTATTCATTATAATGATAATATAAGATTAAATGCAAACAGAGCACACAGAACGAACAAGGAGGTATCCCTGTAAAGTTGTTCATGTCGAATCGCGGAGAATCGGTTCTGTCCGCCATTATCTCTCTCTACCTGATGCCATCAGAAACAGCAGTGCGCGGTTTTGCATTCTGAAGGATGGGTGACTGTAAGTCTCTTTTGTTCGGCTTTCCTCAAATTTTTTGTTCGGCTCCAGAGAAACCAGAATAACGCTCCAGACACATTTGCAGAACTGCTAAAATTGGATAACGTTTCTCGTCTATTTTCACACGCTCCTCTGGTTGCCTGTTTCCGATGGAATATATTACAAGCGGTCTACTCTTTTTTTTTCTTCTTCTGCCCCTTGCAATGAAGGTTCTATTTCCACTTCAAACACATCAACAACACCATAAACACTCAGTGAATATACATACAGAGTTCAAAACAAGACGTCAAAATCATACAATGGTATTTCTCATATACGCAATGCGGAAGGGGGGAGGGGGGGGGGGGGGGGGGGGGGAGGTGGGCGGGATTGGGAAGTACACGAAAAGAAAAGAAAGCGCAAGTCGCCAAATTATGTATATGAACGTTTCACATGGCTTAGCTAGTCATCCTTCCTTTTTGATCTGAGCTCAAAGAATTTCATTGAAGCTGAACTACAAGAGAATGAAGATGTTTCAGGAGAAGCAAGCTACCTGCTCTAACTTTTCCAGCGGGTCTGGTTCGGAGTAGCCACCTAGCCTCCCACATATCTATTCTCCTTCACGCCCAGCTCCGCTCTCGTTCTGAAAGTCGACGTCTTAAAGCACCCCAGACCAGGGCTAACTCTGGACAAAAATCTTTCTCTTTCAAGGCCCCGAAGTCATGGAAAAGATTCTCCGACAGCCTCCAGCACTTGGATTCCCTGTCTGTCTCTCGTCTGTCTCTGTCTGTCTGTCTGGCTGTTGTCTGTTTTTTTTTTTTTTTTTTTTTAATCTGCCCTCAAGACCTATCTCTTCGCTGGGCAATAGGTCTGCTTGTGGTTCGACAAAACAGTATGTACTCCTGCTCAAGTGTGATAATTTTGATTGATTGTGTGTGTACGTGTTTCTGTTTGCGTTGTTGCAGGGAAATACGGTGCGCCTGTTTGTTTGTTTCTTTGATTCTACATGCATAGTTTGTTGAGTGCATTTTCGTACGCGCACGCACGCACACGTAAACACACAGACACACGCGCGCGCGCACGCGCAAACACACACACAACACACACACACACACACACACACACACACACCACACAAACACACACACACACTGTTGTTATTATGATTATTATCATTGTTGTTGTTTTATCGTCGTCGTCATCATCATCCATCATCATCATCATCATCATCATCATCATCATCATCTGTTGTGTTGTAACGTATTAAAATGCATTTAATATACGAAAAATCTAGTTAGGTTATGTACGTAAGCTCTCTCTCTCTCTCCCTCTCGCTCTCCTCTCTCTCTCTCCTCTCTCTCTCTCTCTCTCTCCCTCCCTCCCTCCCTAACTCTCTCTTCTCTTCTCTCTCTCTGTGCGTGTGTGTGAATGTGGTTCTTTCAAAGGATGTGTTTTAATCTGCGTGCGAACATACGTATGTGTTTGTGTGCATCTATTTGCACAGACGATTTCGCGTGTGTCCATGTGTAAGCGCGCGCGCGCGCGCGACGGGCGCGCGTATGTGTGTATGTGCTTATGTGTGCGTGCTGCGTGCGTGCATGTGGTGCAGTGTGTTGTGTTGTGTGGTGTGTGTGTGTGTGTGGTGTGTGTGTGTGTGTGTGTGAGAGAGAGAGAGAGAGAGAGGAGAGAGAGAGAGAGAGGAGAGAGAGAGGAGAGAGAGATTGAGAGGCGCGTTCTTCGATTACGTCGTTTCATTGCTGATATTAGTAATGTATGAATATAGTTGATTCTTTTTCAACCTAATTCATATTTTCAAAACACGCAACACACATACACACACACACACCACACACACACACACACACACACACACACACACACACACACAAACATTCACACCACCACACCACACACAAACACACACACACCCACAAACACAATACACCCTCCACCAAATCCACAATCCCCACCCACCCACAAACACAAAAGCAATTCAATTACCAGGGCAAACACAGGAAGACATTACCCGCTGGACAAGAAATTGTCCCAAGGTGCTGGAGTGGCACACACCAGGGACCGCCTCTGGCGTCGGCGTTGGAGAGAAACATACGAAGGATCAAACGGCAGTGGATGACGGCAAGCTTCAGATGGTTGTGTCCATCCCACAAAGAGACAAAATAAAAACCTCAAGTGACATTCAGCCAGTTTCAGGCAAACATACACACTACTGACACGGCCGAAGGGAAAATCTTCTTGCTCGTGTTCGCCCGCAGCAAGGTCTGAATCACAATGATACGAGACAGGATCACCGGATCGATGTGTAGTGTGCCTCATATTCAACTGGTCTGTGCGTATCCCTATATATATATAATATATATATATATATATATATATATATATATATATATATATATACAGAGAGAGAGAGAGAGAGAGAGAGAGAGAGAGAGAGAGAGAGAGAGCTTCCGCTATTAGACCTATAACTCGGTGTTGCTGCCGGAGATCCCAAACCTGCCGCTTCATCCCTCCCTCCCTCCCAGACCCCTGCAGACAACATAAACTAGTACTTACCATGGAAGTCGAAGTTTGTGTAGAATTCCATGATCGGA
>JADBJO010000069.1:197500-200000 GCA_016801955.1 Conus betulinus
GGGGGGAATTACCGGATGTCTAACGTCTGGGGTGGAGGGTATTCAACATCTTTCGTACCGACATTCACAGAGGGGGGATGATCGGATATCTCAGGTCTGAGGTGGAGGAGATTCAGTATCATCCATACTGACATTCACAGAGGGGGGATGATCGGGTATCTCAGGTCTGAGGTGGAGGAGATTCAATATCATCCATACTGACATTCACAGAAGGGGGGATGATCGGATATCTCAGGTCTGAGGTGGAGGAGATTCAGTATCATCCATACCGACATTCACAGAGGGGGGATGATCGGATATCTCAGGTCTGAGGTGGAGGAGATTCAATATCATTCATACTTACTTTCACAGTGGAAGGGGGGGGGGGGGGGGGGGGGGGGGGGGGGCGTTATCAGATATTTGAGGTCTGCTATGGAGGAGATTCGATATTATTCATACTGCCATTCACAGGGGGGGGGTGGGGGATGATTGGATATCTAAAATCTGCGTTGGAGGAGATTCATTATCATTCATACTGACATTCACAAAGGGGGATGATTGGATATCTAAGATCTGCGGTGGAGAAGATTCAATATCATCCATACTGACATTCACACGGCTGTCACACTCACCTCCAGCTCCAAGGGAAGACAGTCGCACAACCTCTGGTATCAATCCATGGGAATCCAGCTGTTGTTGATCTTTCCGTGGCGTCGCACTTTCACGAATTGCCAGCATTATCCAGGCTGAAAAGTCTGACAGGCTGATTAGTCGGTCCAGAAGCATTCACACACACCAACTGTGTTTGACTTTCACCACTGTCCATATTATCCAGGTTGAAGAGTCTGTCAGGCTGATTAGGTGGTCCAGAAGCGGGTACTCACACTTACACTGTTTCACTGTCACTTTGGGGGGGGGGGGGGGGGGGGGGGGGGGGGGGTCCTGACTGTCCAGTCTTTTGCATTGTGGCTTCCTGTGTCTGCGACGGGTGGGGCTGAGACCTGCGGGTTGAGGGGCCGGGATGGCGGGTCCCTCTGACTGCTCCCCTCTGCTGATGTTGACAGTCCTGACCTGTCGACCTCCTGGGTCACCGGTCCCACGTCCTCTGGCCGCTTGATGTCGATGGGGAAGACGGCTGTGGTCACTGGTGGAGACTGGTGATTCCAAAAGTGTCCTATCAATCCTCTGGACATTGCCGTCTTCAATGTTGAGAATTCGAAGGTCTACAAGTTTTCAATAAAGTGTACCCTGGAAAGACCAGGCGGATGTAACTGCTGGATGTCTTTTTTATTGGAGGGGGGGGGGGGCGGTTTTTTTTTTAGTGAGATCTTCACTGATGAACACTTTTCAATTTTCTTGTTTCGATTTTTTGCCTCGCTATTTGAAGATCACCGTTTTTGTTTTTCTGTCCATGAGACGAACAGTTACTGGCCTGTTGTGTACATGTGAATATTTTGCCACACTGATACTCATCGGTTTGAACAACTGACAGACCCAGCCTTGTGTGCATAGATTCGATGACTTTTTCTTTCCTGTTCCTTCTGCTGTCTCTTTTGCTGAGACTCCTGGTAAATTGATAATTTTGAAATCGTCTTGTCGGGTGTACTGCTCAAGTGAGTTCCTGAGCTCCCTTTCTTGTCTCAATTCCTTTTGAAGACGACTCAGATCGTCAGACAAGTCACCGCATTCACTCTCAAGACTTCAAATCTTTCTTCGTAAAAAAATTAATTTTCTTTCTTCAGTGAAAATATTGCTGATAAAATTCTTTCAAATTGTTGGCTGACTCAGTCCCCCTGTTTTCTTCTCTCCGCCGCTATGCTTTTCTCCATCCTGTTCAGTGTCTCTACCAGTGCACTACTTTCACTGTCTTCGTCCGGTAAGATTTCCGTCTCACCACCGTTGGTCGAATACTTCTTTTGCTCATTACTACTTGTGAAGTTTATTATCTTCTGCTGCTGTTCTTGCTCGGAAATCCTTTTTTTTTTTTTTTTTTTTTTTTT
This sequence comes from Conus betulinus, assembly GCA_016801955.1. Taxonomy (NCBI): domain Eukaryota; kingdom Metazoa; phylum Mollusca; class Gastropoda; order Neogastropoda; family Conidae; genus Conus; species Conus betulinus. The sequence goes on from JADBJO010000069.1 coordinate 199,480, forward strand.
TTTTTTTTTTTTTTTTTGCTCAGTGACCTTTCTCTTTCGGTGTTTGTGCCCAGTCTGCTCTTGAAGTGAGTCGAAATAATTACCCTCATCTTGACAACCTGGGCAACTGCTTGGTCTTTCCATTCTCCTCTTTGGTCGTCGTAATGGTGGGGCCCATGTCGGTCCCATTCTGTATTTGAAAGGTGGGCGGTATCCGACATGAAAAAACATAAGCGAAAACGATTGCTCTGTAGGTCTGTATTCTTCCAGTTGAACGTGTTTCTCAACTGAGAGGTGAATCACGCACACACAATGACAAACACTTTCTGACATCTCACTGAAAATCTCAGTGAAAAGAGGGAAAGAAAAAAAAAAAAAAAAGCAAACAAACAACAACAACAAAAAAACTGAAAGAAAGACTGAAAAAAGCACTGCATACTTGTGGTATATACTGAACTTTTTTCCACTGGCACAATTCGATCCAGATGTGTTCAGTCAAAAAAGCTGCTAGCCTGGGCCATGTTGGTCGGTGCGACGTTTTT
>JADBJO010000069.1:217500-220000 GCA_016801955.1 Conus betulinus
ATAAGATAGGGGCCTAGGTGTGCATTTTGTGTAAGGGTCGTTTGTGTCGTTTTATGTGTCATCGCGGTATGTGATAATGCAGATGTATCTCGTGGGGTGTGATGATGCACGTGTTCGTTGAGCATGTGATGTCGCTTGAGTTTGTTGTGGGGGATGTGATGTCGCTTGGCATAATGACGCACGTGTTTGTTGTGGGATGTGATGACGCACGTGTTTTGTTGTGGGATGTGATGACGCACATGTGTTTGTTGTGGGATGTGATGACGCACGTGTTTTGTTGTGGGATGTGATGACGCACGTGTTTGTTGTGGGATGTGATGACGCACGTGTTTGTTGTGGGATGTGATGACGCACGTGTTTGTTGTGGGATGTGATGACGCACGTGTTTGTTGTGGGATGTGATGACGCATGTGTTTGTTGTGGGATGTAACGATGCACGTGTTTGTTGTGGGATGTGATGACACACGTTTTTTTGTGGGATGTGATGACACACGTTTGTTGTTGTTGATGTGATGGCATACGTTTGTCGTGGGATGTAATGACACACGTTTGTCGTGGGATGTGATGACGCACGTGTTTCTGTTGTGTGGTATGTGATGACACACGTTTTGTCGTGGGATGTAATGAAACACGTTTGTCGTGGGATGTAATGACACACATTTGTCGTGGGATGTAATGACACACATTTGTTGTGGGATGTAATGACATACGTTTGTCGTGGGATGTAATGACACACGTTTGTTGTGGGATGTAATGACACACGTTTGTCGTGGGATGTGATGACGCACGTGTTTTTGTTGTGGGATGTGATGACACACGTTTGTCGTGGATGTAATGACACATTTGTCGTGGGATGTAATGACACACGTTTGTCGTGAGATGTAATGACACACGTTTGTTGTGGGATGTAATGACATACGTTTGTCGTGGGATGTGATGACGCACGTTTTTTTTGTTGTGGGATGTGATGACACACGTTTGTCGTGGGATGTAATGACACATTGTCGTGGGATGTAATGACACACGTTTGTCGTGAGATGTAATGACACACGTTTGTTGTGGGATGTGATCACACACGTGTTTTTGTTGTGGGATGTAATGACACACGTTTGTCGTGGGATGTGATGACAAACGTGTTTTTGTTGTGGGATGTAATGACACACGTATGTCTTGGGATGTGATGACACACGTGTTTTTGTGTGTGGGATGTAATGACACACGTTTGTTGTGGGATGTAATGACACACGTGTTTTTTGTTGTGGGATGTAATGACACACATGTTTTGTTGTGGGATGTAATGACACACGTTTGTCGTGGGATGTGATGACACACGTGTTTTTGTCGTGGGACGTAACACAGCTGTAAGCTACAGGATGCAAAGATGCAGATGGTGGATATATTTACGTTCTGTGACAACCCTCCCCCACACCCCTCCCCCACGATCAACATCTCTCTTTTTCCACCTGACATTCATTAATCGTTGAGTGGTTTTGAAGTCACCGAGGCGAATTTGCACACCACGCACCTTGCCAGCTGACTGCTAAGTTTCAACCCCCCCCCCCCCCCCCCCCCCCCCCCCCTCCACCCACCCCCCCCACCCGCTTCACTGACGGCGGCAGCAAAATGGCTATGCAGGAGTTCTCAGGCTCTTTTCACTGCCAGTCTCACTAAGAAGGGCCAGGCATTGGTGGCGGCTAATCATCGCTGGCTAAACGGACGGATGGTGCAAACAAGGCAACACCTTCACGCTCTGTTCAGCTCTCCCCCCTCCCCCCCCCCCCCCCACAACTTCCCCCCCCCCCCCCCCCCCCCAACACACACACACACACACACACACACACACACACACACTCCAGGTCGTTGAGCCAGCCGGGCAGGTAACTGTGGCAGGTTTGAGCCGTTCTCTGAATGAGCCCGTATCGCCGACACCTCCTAGCGAGCTGCCGACCCGCACACACACACACACACACACACACACACACACAGAGGCCAGTCTGACTTACTAGGCGGGGGGTAGGGGTAGGGGGGGAGGGGGGGAGGGGGACGGGGTGGAGAAGGAAGGAAGGAAGAGAAGGAGGAGGGAGAAAGGTGGGGGTTAGAAATTTTGTTTTTCGTTTATTTTATACCGGGCTAAGAAGGTTGTTAATTTAAATTGCCCGCACTAGGAACTGATATTGATTGGTCCGAAGTTTTGACGTTAAGGCTATTCGGGCATTTGTAGCGGCAGTTCTGTGTGTCAATGACAAAGACAAGGAAGCCAGGAGAATGGCGATAGCCAGTACCTACCCATGTTCGTATGATGTCGGACAGTCCGTGTCCCTGGTCGAAGATCCGTTGGGTTCCGAGATGTCACGAGATGCGTGGTTAAAACCCTCTTACATTTGCATTTTCCAGCTCAAAACTGCTCCTAGTATTTGTATTTTTTTTTCGAAAAATGAATGGAATGCGGTCGGTTCAAGACCTCAGTCTTTTGAACGAATCGTTTCCCACACCTCATAAT
>JADBJO010000069.1:225000-232500 GCA_016801955.1 Conus betulinus
ACACACATACACACACAGGTGGTTAGCATGGTTTTGGACTTTCTGAGGCAGCATGGGGATCCAGACAAAAGAGCGGTACAATTATCCAGACGAGAGAGTACAAATGCGCCGACGAGCGTTTTGCTGGCGCTCTCGTCAAGGAGGTGACGGACGAATGGAAGCAACGCACCTGGGTTTGGAGAAAGCATATCCGACAGACACTAGTAACGCGCTGTTGACAGGAAAGATCTTGATGCAGTTGCATGGCTTCAACGTAATACCTTCTAGAGTTTGACACAGTTTCACACCAAGCTTACAAGCAGAAGTGGTGGAAAAGTGACGGACGCGTCAATCAGATAGGCAGATAAATGGAAGAGGTGTTTGTCATTATGAGGCTTTCTGTGCGTGAAGACACCGTCGATGGACCTGTTTGATTGTCTGGGCTTGATGACCCAAATAAATGTGATGTTGGAGCGGGCACTCTAGACGAGAAAGGCCACCGGTCAGGAAGAGACAAGGTTCTATATCCGCTCCTTCAAGGAATGATCCCCCCCCCCCCCCCCCCCCCCCCCTTATCCGCTAAACCTTGAATTGTACTGCAGTGTACAGTGTACAGGACAGTTCTGTATTGTATTTTATAGCACTGTATTGTATTGTACTGTGTACATTCAACGTCACAACAGATTTCTTTGTGTGAAATTGGATCTGCTCTCTCCCTCGCCATACTACATGTCAGAATCTTCAACTGGACGAAGGTGGACAGCTAAAAAAGAAGAAGTACGTGTCACTTTCATTCGGCCTGCGGATGTTTTCGTTCGGTATCAAACAGGTTCCCCCCCCCCCCCCCCCCCCCCCCCCCCCCCCTTGACAATGAATTTCTCAACGACCGTTGCCTAACTGCCGTTTTGTTTGTTTGTGTCTTTGTTTAGCGTGCTCAAAGTGCGTCCTGCTGCACACGGGATCTGGATTTATCGTCTCATTCGAGAGACCTGAGAGGCAGTCTCTGCGTGTTAACGGTCAGACGAGACGAGTAACCCTGATTCTCTGTGCAGGAGGCCACACACCACAATTAGATCGTGCACCACCACAACGCTTTTTTATCCATGTCTGTGTGATGGGGGCACACCGTTGAATAATTCTAAGAATAAGAAATGTTCTGAAAATAGCACCCATTGGACAACCCCTCAAAAATCATCTCACCGTTTTGAAGGATCCCCGCTGGTGATGTCACTCACGGTGTAGGAATACAAGAACTATCCCATGACGTCAGATTTCAACATACGGACACAATGAACATTCCGACAACATTCCCATTATGCCCGTCTATAAATATTCGATGATTTCATCAAAGCCTTGGTGCGGTAGTTATCTAGGTGTGCTGCCTGCGTGATGCACTTAACGTACATGGCAGAACCATTAGAAGCAAGGGAGTTGACTCTGGTGAAGTTTTGTGAAGAAAAAAAAATCAGTTCCGGTGGGCCTTGGGGTGGACGCCTGTCTTTAGAGAGTGTGTCTGGGATGCCAGCAGCAAAGTACAGTCATAGACTCCTCCATATCAACTCTGACAGCCCTGTTCTACTCGGCAGAACGACAGGTGCCTGTTTCCCTCTGGCGTGGGCGACGCCAGGAGTTTGTGAAAGACAGCCTTGTCTGAGGGGCTCAAAATATAACTTGTAGCATCGACACCCTGGCTGATAAATGTTGAAATGAAATTTGTGTCACTGTTGATTTATAGCCTAACTTTCGCTGTTCAGTAGAATGCAAGTGAAGCTACAAATACAAGTAATAACCGAGGAACTGAGTAGTTTTTAAACTGTTTTACCATCTGGTGGACAACGAACTTAATAGACAAACGTGGAGACAAAAAAAAGTGAAAACTAAAATCCAAACAAATTTTAAATGAAATTAATAGCGAACCGCCAAGAAAACTTAGACAAACGAATCACAAGAAAAAACACGACGCGTTTCGACTTCTTAGGTCTTCTTCAGGCAAGATACAAAACACTCAGGACAACGAAAATGAACGAGCAATCACTTTGTCTTCACTCAAGGAAGATAAATGATTACTCGTTCATTTCCGCCTGCAGTCGCCTCACTTTGCAACGAAACCAAAAAAAAAAAAAGCAACACACACACACACACACACACACACACACACACCTCTCTCTTTGGCAAGCAGGGAGAGTTTCGAGCCAGGTCGTATCGAGCTGGGGAAAGTATCGTACAAGGGAGAGTATTGAGCAGGGGAGACTATCCGGCAGGGGAGAGTATCCAGCAGGTAGGCTCTATCGAGCAGATAACCGTTTCAAATCTTCTGCCAGGGTACAGGAAGGTTGGAGTCCCCTAGGTCCCTTGTTTTGGGCGTCTTCAAAGTGTATTCTGGTCTGGTTCCCAGCAACGCAGCAGCAAGTCTGCTTCAGAACCTTTTCTCGTGGACCTAGACTGTCAACAACCCACCATGTAACGACATCCATCACTCCCCCCCCCTGCTTTTCTCCACACACCCCCATCCCAATCCCCCCCTCCCCCCCCCCCCCCACCGGGCACTCAGTGGTGATAGTATTGTGGGGCTTTATGGCTTTGTCAGTGAGTAGTGGGGAAGCCAAGGACGGGGCGGGGGAAGGGACGGCGGATACCAGGCACTGCCGGGAACTGTGACGACCACTCTGCTGGCGTGACTCACACAACTTGCACCGCTGTGCCCCTGGCCTTTGTGTGTGTGTGTGTGTGTGTGTGTGCGTGTGTGTGTGTGTGTGTGTTTTTCTTTTAGAGTTCAGTTGTGTGGTTGGCTTGATTCGGCCCGTTCCTATGCTGACTTGACATTCATTCAACTGCATAGTAGTAGTAGGAGGAGGTCAGATCACCCCCCCCCCCCCCCAGGTCAGATCAGTCTGTCTGTTGACTTCCTGCACAGTCCTCCTTCCTCCCTCCCTCCCCCCCTTGCATTTCCTCCCTCCCTCCCCTCCACCCACCCCTGCTCACTCCTCCCTTCCCCCACCCCCACCGAACGCCGCCGCACCCCTCCCTCCCTTTTATTTTAAATCTCCCCCCCCCCCCCCCCCCCCCCCACCCGCTCCCCTCTCCATGCCCCCTACTGGAATCGATTTGTCATTCCGCTAAATCTGTCCGTTCCTCCCCGCACCAACACCACCAAACACTCCACCTCCACCCTTCCATCCCTACCCCCTCGTTCCTACTCGCCTCCTTTTGCCTGCTACCTGCCCCTCCCCCCCCCCCCCCCCCCCCCCCCACACACACACACCTCATCCCCCAACCCTCTTCTGCCTAAAAACTGGCGACAGCTCCGCACGAAGGGCGCCTGGTGAGCCTTGCCCTTGTGACAAGAAGACTGCTCGAGGTGTGACAGATATCTCTGTCAATGCACACGTGGCCATGGTCTGGCTGCCTGGCCGAGCTGCACGTGCACTTCCGAGAGAGAGAGAGAGAGAGGGAGAGAGAGAGAGAGAGAGACAGAGAGAGAGAGACAGAGAGAGAGAGTTTTATTGGTTTGTAAGCTTTTTAGCCTCCCCCCCCCCCCCCCCCCCCCCCCCGTGTCTTTTTTAAAATCTGCAGGAAGGGGAGAATAAATTGTCAATGGAGAAGGCACTTAAAAAATAGTAAATGTCGCTCTGTAGTTTTTTGCCTGCAGTACAGCACCCTCCGCTCTTTTGTGACGGCGGCTGATCTTCAGCATGCAGATTTGATGCGTGTCTCACGTGCCGCACAGGTACTCCGTGACCTGTGACGACCTTCCCGGTTGTCGTCGCGGCATTGTGGGCTGTGGGGGCCTCTGATCTTCAGGAAGTTGGGCAACAGATTAAAGAACAGATAACTGTTCTCTCAGTTCGTTCGGTGACGAGGAAAGCGACGAAAGTTGGGGAAGAAGGGGCGTGGGGAGGAGGGTGTGGAAGGGGGAGGTGTGGGGGAAAGTAAAGAGAGAAGGAGGTGAGAGAGAGAGAGAGAGAGAGAGAGAGAGAGAGAGAGAGAGATTTACGATGTAATATGCCGTTTGGGATCTCACAACAGTGATAACGCACACAACAATATTGAGCAATGTTTGGTTTTGGATTTCACACACCAACAATGGAGCGCAAAAATCCCCCCCCCCCCCTCTCTCTCTCTCTCTCTCTCACACACACACACACACACACACACACACACACACACACATGCTTGTGCACACCTCTCTCATTACACCCAGTCTCTGATTGTAAAACTGGTCATCCCCAAAAGCCGTCAAGTCACCGAAAATCAAATGCAGTTTGGATTCCGCTCACCTCAGGCAAGGATCAAAAGGCATGAACTGAAACGGCATGTTCCCACACTTTGTTGTTTTTAACCTGATCTTTTGCCCGTACCATCTGCAAAGACCTTTAGAGCGTACAATATCGAGGAGAAAACAGAAATGTACAGGAAACCCTTCACACCTTCAATTACAATTGTCTCAAAATCATATGAAAACCAACCAATCCTAAAGTTGGATTCACACAAAAACCAGCCAATCCTTAGGTGGATCACACCTTAATTGTTTTAAACAGTAACAACCAAAACTCTCACGCTTATACACTGGAATCGCTGCACCTTGCTTTGGTCAATGAAAACAAGAATTGAAAAGTGTCAGTCACTGGAATTACTGTTAAATAATAACAGTAGTGTATTGATTTCATTTGGCGCAATTCTTGGAATCAACTCATTGCGCTCAACACACACTCAAACACTCGCACTGACATATGTCCCCCCCCCCACCCCCCCCCCCCCCCCCCCCCCCCACACACACACACACTAACACCTACCAACACAGGCGCTCTTATTAAGTTCATTGGTTCAAGCGTAAACAATACAGTTGTGCATGCAGTAGGGCCTACATAAAAAGTCAGGTCAGAATAACAGACACAGCATTTAGATATTATGGTTGAAGAAGGCTTTCCTAAAGAAGCATGTTTTTAACTCTGTCTTGAGTTTAGATAATGTGGGCAGGTCATGTAAGCTGTGAGGAAGAGAATTCCAAAGAGTGGGCGCACTAAAGCACTCTCACCGACTGTCTTTGACGGCTAGGAATTTTCAGAGATTTTTGAGAAGATGAGCGAAGAAGAAATTCGATAGGTGGACAGAGAAGCAGAAAGATACTGTGGGAGTGTCCGATCAAAGCAACGATAGGCAAAAACTGCGATTTTGAACTGCCATCGATATTTGATAGGAAGCCAGAGGAGTTCACGTAACAAAGGTGTAATATGCTCATTTTTACGCGTTTTTGAGCTTTTACGCTGTTTTTTCGTTTAGTCCAAGAGAACGCTAAACAAAACACATAAGGTCCATGATTTTATTTCATTTTGTTTTTTTTACAAATACCTCATGGGAAGTTGACTTTTTTTATTTTTAGTCAAATATGTTTCAGATATGTAGAATTCGCGTAAGCTATCCCGACGAAACATGACCTTTGCAAAAATTCTACTTATTGTCGAGTTACACCATCACACAGAAAAACGCAATTTTCTCGAAAGTTTGGAAACTTGACTTACAAAGTCACTCGAAGAAGAGGGCGGTAAGGTTCTAATATGAGTACAAACATGGAAAACGCACCTTTGGGGCTATTACTTACGAAAGAAAAAACGATTCAAACAATCAGAGCTTTGAAACACATATCTAAAATAGTAACAGGAAGATGATGATAGCAATGAAAGGATGTGTCCATTACCATTTCCAGTGGTAAATTACCTACTGTATTTTCATTCGTCTTTTCCCCCCTCTACATTCCATTAAAACTGTACAGTACAACATGCTGTGGAGACAGCATGGTTTAAAACCACTAGCCTAGTTTTGAAATGTACGGTACTTTCCCCTGAATTCATGATACGAACAGAATTTGTTAGATGATGGCCGTTATGAAAAATAAAGCTGAAGGACGATTCGCTGATGGACTAAACGAAATGTTAAAGGAGATAGAAATCACGCTTCAACATCGGTAACGGTCGTCAGATGTTGTTAACTGATTGAAACCCAGTTTGCTGAGGTTATTTACCTTAAAATGTACCACAAATTTCACACACACACACACACACACACACACACACACACACACACACACACACACAGAGTTTTATTGCAAGAACTCGCAGAATTGAGTGGGCATAAAACAACACATCCCTACAACAAAGAATCGCGTTCGCTTTTTTCGTATCCTATTCACAGTTTTGTAAACGAGATGTGTAATGTCTACAACTCGATCTTTTCTGTACTGGAAAGTGGCAATGCCGTTGAAATTCAAAAATGGGTGGACAATAGTAGTATTTTGTTGTTAATAAGTTCTCTTCGAAGCGTTTGAGGCGTCTGGCCAAAAAACGATCAAACAAACAAACAAATGGAATTCTGCCTTGGTGCCATTATACAGGCTTGAAAGTATACATCTCTGCTAGTGCGACTTTTGTTTTGCAAAGCATGAAAATTCAGTGGGCATATTCAATTTATAATGACGTCAGCGAGTATTAATGAAAAATTATTGCATGAATCATAAATATGAAAAGGGTGTACGATTTCAAGCCAAATCTTTCTCTAAATGTATCCGTTTAAAAACCGCGACAAATATACCCATGTTGCCGATCCCTAGAGCTTCAAGCATCCCCAGCGCCAAATCTGAACAAAATATTTCGGGTTTTACATGTCTATCCTCCGTACTGTTGGGGCCCTGTAGGCTCATGACCATGCAGCAGGCTTTCTTTGGATATTTTATGGCATCCGTCCGTCCAAGACGTTGGCAGATTTAATAATCACAGATATACCCATGAAACAGCTTTAAAGTAATTATATCTGTCTATCATCAGATTTGAAACAACAACAACAACAACAACAGTCCACAGCAACATCCACAACGTGTGTACTTCGCGGAGAAAGAATGCTATTTTACACCATTCAGGAAGCAAAGGTCAGAAACCTGAAATTAGGAAACAGCAACCAAAGGGATTGACTCTGCCATCTGATGGACAGGCGTAATTAATTTGGAGGATTATTTTTTTATCATGATGAGTCCTAAATGCTGATGCTGATGTACATTACATTTAAGTTCATTTTGAGTACAAGTTCTTGTGTTCAAATCTCAACAACACAAAAAAAAAGGGGATAACCGGAGCACCATTGAACCCACAAAATTCAGCGAGCAGCATTCTAGCAAACTAATACCATCGTAAAAAGCTCAATTCGTTGTTTACAGGCGAGTTGTCCGTGAGTATTTAACCCTTAATCGACAAGCAGTCAGACATACTCAAGAGCCGGCGGGAAACAGCACGAGAGAGAGAGAGAGAGAGAGAGAGAGAGAGAGAGAGACGTACGTGGCAGCCAATCACACGTGCAAATTGTGAAAAAGCCGCGAGCTGTTTGGGAGCTGTCGGTTTGTACTTATAAATTAAAACTCCGACGGCAGGCCGACAGAACGATTACAACGGTCGACGAGTAAGCTCCCTTGTGCCCGGAGAATGGAACAAGCAAGGCCGTGTGTCAGACCGGCCCCTTAACACCGACCCGGCATAC
>JADBJO010000069.1:237500-250000 GCA_016801955.1 Conus betulinus
CCTTTTAAAAAATTTGTTTCAATTTCGACCTGCAGTCACGTCACTTTGAAACCAACGAAGATTGTAAAAAAAAATAAAGTTAAGAACAGGTGAGGTCATTTTTTTTTTTACCTAAGCGTCTCAGACCAACATGGTGTGGTAATCTGTGAAGGAGTGGGAGAGGGGCAGGGGTGGGGTAGGTGTGTGTGTGTGTGGGGGGGGGGGGGGGGGACATTTAAAACGGAAAAAAAGTAACCTCAAACTGAACTGAGTCGTCTGGCTGCCGTCAAGATCTGAGGGGCATGGTACCTTCTCTGTCAAGCACCACCGGTCGTCTTTTTTCCGTTTAAAGGTCGTTGAAGGAGTTCGTGTGTGTGTGTGTGTGTGTGTGTGTGTGTGTGTGTGTGTGTGCGCGCGCGCGCGCGCGCGCTCGTAAGTGGCCTTAAAACCCCCCTCCGTTTAAATTTCCACAACTGCCGGCCTTGCTCCCCAAGACTTAGTGTGGGGGGTCCAGTTTTATTAGTCTCAGGTCAAAGTACCGTACTTGGGGGCTCGCCTTGAGATTCCCGCGCTATGGAGTTTGGTTGTTCGTCCTTTTTCTTCTTTAAAATGGTAGACATTTGCGCATTCGCATGCGCTGGGCACGCGCATGTCCTCAAGGACCGATCTGCATACATGCATAATCAGGCAGGAGGGCAAGCTTAGTCACGCTCGTTACGCCGGGGGGTGTGAGTGATCACGTACGTAGATAACAAGAATGGATACAGCATACAGACTTACATAGCGTGGTAGGCGTGCGTGTGTTAGGCTACGTTCGCGAAATTGGTAAAAATGAGTGAGATTTTGCTTTATTTCTCGAAGTCTGCTGATATTCGACCTGTTTCGTGAAGTAAACATCCCCTATACATATTTCATGAAATGAGGAAAAGAAAGAGCTTTTTTTTTTTATATGTGATTAACAACAACAGCATAAAATGAATATAAATTTGCCCATTTCATGAAATCAGCAAATGACGATACTCTCTCTCTCTCTCTCTCTCTCTCTCTCTCTCTCTCTCTCTCTCTCTCTGTGCGCGCGCGCGCGCGCGCGCGCGCGCGCGCGTGTGTGTGTGTGTGTGTGTGTGTGTGTGTGTGTGTGTGTGAGAGAGAGAGAGAGAGAGAGAGAGAGATTAAGAATGCTACAGAACACTACTAATACCTTCTACTCGCATAGTATTTTTGCTTTATCAAAGAGCTTTCTTCAGGTCAAACCATGGACTGGAATAACAAGGGCCAGGGTCACAAAACAAAGTTATGAAAAAGCCCTCAGTGCAGTCCTCTTTAATGGGAGCCTAGGCGAAAGGTATCACACAACTGTTGGCGTCAGGCAGGGATGTGTGCTCTTCCCACTCTGTTTTGAATATCCGTCTGCAAACACTCATGACTAAAGCATTAGAAAACCATCTTGGAACAGGAGGCAGGACTGTCATCCACCTACACCTTGCCGATGACATCGAGAGCTTGGTTGGGCAGGAAAAAACAAAGGACTTGCCCCATTAGTAAAACGCCTGCACACCTGGTAAAACATACACAGCATATGGCAGGGAAGACAGCGCAAAAAATCCCCACCAAACTGATAACAAACAACACCGTAAACATCAAAAGAGACACCAAGGCAAGAGGCAGGCAGCAGCTTCAAGCACTTGGAAAGCAGCTCCGAAAGGTGAAGGGTCAAATCAGGAGTTCTGCCTAAAACGGCCCAGGCATCAACAGCGCTCTCAAAACTCAAGGTGATCTGGAACGACAACGACAGCAACATCTCTGTCAAGTTTTGAAGTAAGCACAATGCCCACATTGTGTGATATCAGTTGTTCTCTACGCTCATGAAACGTAGACCACGACAGCAGAGCTACAGAGAAGACCTCCAGGGATTCGGAATGAGATGCTCCCTGTAAAAAAGAAAAAAAAAAATCTGCACACTAAGATCATATTATTACCGTTATAGAAAAAGTGCGAAAAAAAAAAAATAGAGGTAGCCGTTAGCTCCTTTAAAGACCTGCTGACAAACAATCAAGAAACGAATACTGAAGTGGTGTGGTGGATACATCTCGATTATCAGGCTTTGCCAAATCACTTACAGGGCACTCTGCCAGGACACTGAAGAAGGGACTGACCGAGAAAGAGAAGGGAGAGTAACGTCCAGGAAAAGACAGGTCTGACCTTTGGTCAAACCCAGAGAACGGCAGATGACAGACGAGGATTGAAGAGAACTGTCACTCCAAGCGATGCCCATACGACTTTAGGGTTAAGGGACTGATGATGATGATGATGATGATGATGATGCTGATGCTGATGCTGATAATAATGATGATGACCTGACATTAAACATAGGTCTACTGATTCCCATGAAAGATCAAATCTAGTATAAGTGGCTAAGTCAGTATTCAAATATTTCAATGATATATTTCCAATTGATCTGTCTGAACAACTTGCATCTTATGTGCCTTGTCGCACTCTCGGCTCTGGCAGTAAGAAACTTCTCAAACTTCCGAACCACAGTTTAAAGTTCTGTTGGTCAAAGATCCTTTTGCTTTCAGCGTGCTGAAATATGAATCAAACTACCATCATCTTTTGGAGCCAGTTCATCCCTTTTTGCTTTCAAAAAGAACCTGAAAATGTACCTGTTTAAAACGCCGTATGCTTGTGTGCGTGCGTGCGCGTGTGTGTGTGTGTGTGTGTGTGTGTGTGTGTGTGTGTGTGTGTGTGTGTGTGTGTGTGTGTGTGTGTGTGTGTGTGTGTGTGTGTAAAAGATTCTTTTGTTTGTGTATGTAGATGTGAGTTGTGTGCACGAATGTACATATAGTAATGTTCATATGTTTGTAATTATGTAAACTTACCTAGAGAGGCTATACATGTAAGTATGTACCCGTAGATGTTAAGTAAGTAGTCAACTGTATGCTTTGCGCATGACTATGCACGGCGCTTCAATCTGATGCATATTAAGATATTGTGCCCAACAAAAGTGACTTTATCATTATGTCACTGGTTTGATCAGGCTTTAAGCAAGGCTGACAACACTTACTCTATCACTATATGACATGAGAACTATGACAATCTTTTTTTTGATGATAAGTGCCAGGTAAACAGAGAAAAAATGACTGTTTTGTTCGGATGTATGAGGACTTTGAGGACTTCTGGCACTGGACACAAAGTGCATTCCGTCTTTCTTGTTCTTACCACAACCCGGACAATCTGAATGCGCCTGTCTTTAGAAAAAAAAGTCCTGCATCGTGTGAACTATATTGATGTCCTCAACGTAAACTTTGCCAAAGTTTATCTCATTCGTTTATTGTAGTTAGTGTTACAGATTTCTCTAGCTCAGATCCAGAGAGAGAGAGAGAGGGGGGGGGGGGGGGGGGGGGGGGGGGGGGGGGGGGGGGGGGGGAGAGAGAGAGAGAGAGAGAGAGAGAGAGAGAGAGAGAGAGAGAGATGTAGGTCAAGTCTCATATCAATCCGGAATCAACACAGGACCAATCCTTCAAGGGCAACACAGTCCCCCCCCCCCCCCCCACACCCTCAGGGAGTGGTCAACGTGACTGTAACAATTGGGGTCACTGTCTATACCATAGAAAGAGTACTCTGTGACCCACAACAGGAAAAAAAAAACCCTCCTCCTCACACACACACACACACACACACACACATGCACACACACACACATGCACACACACATACTCACACATGTGTGTGTTGGGGAGGGGGGAGTGGAGATAGAGAAATGGGGTGTGGGGGGCAAGATGACGGGTTGGGTTGGGGGGGGGGGGGGGTTACAGTTAAAAGTCGACGCCTCTAACATGTGATATCCTCTTTATTTTTGTTTGTTTTTTTAGTTTAGTAGACCTACGTCATACTTGAGAGATGAAGACCACGCTTCTCTCTCTCTCTCTCTCTCTCTCTCTCTCTCTCTCTCTCTCTCTTTTCGTTCTTTGTTTTCGTTTTGGCGTGTGTGTGTGTGTGTGTGTGTGTGTGTGTGTGTGTGTGTGCGTGCGCGCGCGCGCGCGCGCGCGCGCGCGCGTGCGTGCGTGTGCGTGCGTGCGTGTTCGTGTGTGTGTGTGTGTGTGTGTGTGTGTGTGTGTTTGTTTCAGTGAACCTTAATCGCATATGCGACGGGAAAAGGTCGCTTTTTTATTTGTTTGTTTGTTTGTTCGGTTGTTTTGTTTCTATAGCAGCTCTGCATTTCGAGTGAAACACGAGGGTCTCGCCTGTTTTCGTCTGTTTCTTTTGACAAACCTGTGTCACACGTCACAACTGAAGGCGTCGCCTTTTCTTTTTGAATTATCGATCAAACCTGCATCACACGTGAGGCGTGAAGGGTTCGCTTCTCTTTTTTTCAGTGGACCTGTATCAAACGAGCTTAACGCCTTGCTTTTTTTTTTTTTTTTTTTTAACCCGTCTACAGGTGGCTGGGGAAACTACTCGGCATCTCCTACAAAGAACACAAGACCAATGATTATGTGCGGAACACGGTCACTAACCTAGTTTGGCCCCATGAACCACTACTGGCAACTGTCAAACGACGGAAGATGGTATGGTTTGGCCACGTCATTCGTCTCAACACCCTCTCCAGAACCATCCTTCAAGGTACCATGAAAGAGAGGGCGCAGACGAGGAAGGCAGAGAGAAAAGAGCTGGTCCGAAAATAGAGAGGACTGGACCAAAAAGACCATCCCAGATCTCCTCACGACCGCTACCAACAGAAGAGCCCGGAGAGAAACGGCGGCTGCCTCATCACGTCACGTCCCCCCCCCCCCCCCCCCCCCCCCAACGACCCCAGCGGTCAGGGGAATGACTGACTGACTGACTGACTGAACTTGTCTACTTTTACTACTACATCTGAATCATACGTGGCAGTCTAAGACATCGCCTTCTTTTCTTTTTTTTTCTCCCCACTTAATTCTCCGGAACTTAAATCGAAACATATGGGAGACTCTTTCTTTTCGGAACTAAAATCTCAAACATATGGGGGAGACAATCTAGTCCTCACTACCTTTCTTCTTCCTTTTTTCCACCTTCTCTCTAGTAAATCTCAATCATATGTGAAACACGGAGGCTTCGCCCTTTTTGTCTCTGCCTTTGTTTCTAAGAGAAACGTTTCGAAAGGAGATGACTGCCGATTACTATTACTATTATAACTATACTATTTCACTATCCTCTAACCCCTCTCCTTCGCTTCCAACCCCCCCCCCCCCCCCCCCCCCCCCCCTTCTTCTAGTTTGGTCACTATTATGAGCACAATTTTATTATCATTTTCTGTACTATTATTTATTATGGTTTACACTACCGTAATTCTCAATATGAAATGTACTGGTGGTGTTATTGTCTTCATTGTTCCATCATTGCTATTATTTATTATTTTTATTTAACCCGTTTTGTTTCCCCTCCCAGCAGCCTCGTTTCCATTGCACGTCCATTTTGCGCCTGATTTTAGGAGATAAGTGACTGTCTGTTCGTGTTTCATTTTCATTGGCTGAAGAAGACCAACAAGGTCCAAACGCGTAGTGTTTGTTCTATAATTTGTTTGTTTGTTTGTTTGTTTTTTAGTCAGGTGGTACAGTTATGTTTCTCTTAATTTCGTTCCTCAAGAAAATCTGAATGATATGTGAATCTTGAAGGCGTCGCCTCTTTCTCTATCTCACTCCACCCCCACCCCCCCCTCCCTCACCCCTTTCTTTCTTGAGTAAAGCTGAATTCATATGTTAGTTAAGAACTGGCGTCTTCCCCCCCCCCCCCCCCACCCCCCCCCCCCCCCCCCCCCCCCCCTCATTGATAAATCTGACTTATACGTGTGAACCGAAGCATCATCGCCTCTTTCTCCCCCCCCCCCCCCCCCCCCCCCCCCCCCCCCCCCCCCCCCCCCCCCCCTTTCTTTCTTCTTCAGTAAATCTGAATCAAATGTGAGTTTAGAAGAACTGACGTCTTTTCTTTTTCCCCCTTTTATCGGTAAATCTGAATCATACGTGAGACTTGAAGGCGTCGCCTCCCCTTCTTCAAACAAAATTCGATACAGACAGGTGAATTTTTTGTTTATTTACAAATATCTCATCTTCGGGCGTGACAAACAACAGACACCAATCAAACACAAAACAATACTCCCTACATCATCACAGTCAGCCGTGAAAAAGTAACCTTTGCAGTCTGATTCAGTCGTCTTAGCAGCGAACGTTTGTTGAACTTTCTGTTGTTTGGGTTGCGAACGTTGTCATCACCCTGAACACACCGTAAAACATCTTGAGGAGGGCAGGAAGAACGTGGGCGGTCGGGAGGGAGGGGGGGGGGGGGGGAGAAGGGCAGAGGGGCGGGGAGTCTGACTGACTGCAGTAGTACTTCTGTTACAAAGGGAAGGGAAGGGGAGGGGGAAGGGAACGGGGAGGAGGGAGGGATAGGTGCACTTGTGGCAAACAGACTACACAATGGTGTCCGTGTGGTCGGAGAGAAAAAGCGGCACTTGGGTTTCAACAGGGTTTTTGCTTTGTCAAAATGAGAGAGAGAGAGAGAGAGAGAGAGAGAGAGAGAGAGAGAGAGAGAAAAGATAAGGTAGGGTACGGGGAGACGGCAGGTTGAGAGAGAGAGAGAGAGAGAGAGAGAGAGAGAGAGAGACAGAGAGAGACAGAGAGAGAGAGAGACACAGAGAGAGAGGGTCAAGATTAAGAAGGGGATAGCGGTGATAGAGTAGGGATTACAATAACGGTAAAAAAAAAATTTCCAATAACAACTTGTCCTTAAAGAGGGAGTGGAAGTTGGGGGGGAGGAAGGCAGAGTCTGATAGGAAAGGGGGGTGCATGCAAACATAGAAACAAATCATGACATCTGAGTCACTTCAGTGCACAAAAACAATGCCTCCCTTTTCTTTTTTTTTTTTTTTTTTTTTTTTTTTTGATTTTTTTTTTTTTCTTCTGTACGTTTTGCAAAATGACCGGAGAAGAGTGTGACACATCTTCGTCAAACTTTAGTGACTTATATGTCGAGTTGAATGATGCTATCTTCAACTCTCCAAGAAAATCCAGTAAAATAGTCTGATAAACGCACACCACTTTTATTTCACGGGTGGAGGTGGGTAGTGGTTGTTGTTGTGGTGGTGGTGGTGGTGGTGGTGGTAGCTTAGTTATACAGAAGTCGTGTCCACCTTCACGGACACTCTTTGTCATACGCTGTGCCTACCACCAAACTATGCGTGCCTTCTTTCACGCCAACCTTCTGCCAACCTTAGTCTAAGGCATAACTAAACAAAGATCCCCTGCCCTCCCCCACCCCCCTCCTCTCAAGTCTCCCTTCCTTTCCGCCTCACTTCTCACACACACAACCTTCTTTAAACACACCCCTTCCCCTCTGCTCTCCACGACCGGCTAACCCCCCCCCCACCCCAGGACCCAGGATTTTATTATCATTATCTCCCCTCCCTGGTCCCCAGTGTATTGTCTCCCTTGGTGCTTGGTTTCCAACAAGGACTTGTCTGTGAGGGCGAGGAGGGGAACAACTGGTAGTGCACCCGGTGGACACTTGAGCCTCGCTGTGGCGGATTAACAGTGCTTGAAGCCTACCACAGTTCCCTGTTGTAGGGGGGGGGGGGGGGGGGGGGGGGGGGGGGGGGGGGAGGGGGAAGGGGGAGGAGGAAGGTTTTGGGAGGAGGAAGAGAATCCGTGGAGAAAATGTGTGTCACTGTGCGACCATCTGGTTCACTTGGGAAGGGATGGGGAGGGGAGGGGGAAGGGGTAGTCTTTGCGAACGACACACACATGCACAAAAAAAAAAAAAAAAAAAATCCCATTTCTTTCTTTTAAAAAGGAAATAACTCAAATCGTACTTTTGACCCTGCATTTCTTTCTTGTATGCACCCACGTGTGTGTGTGTGTGTGTGTGTGTGTGTGTGTGCGTATGCGCGTGTGTGCGTGTCTGCGCGTGCGTGCGTGCGTGTGTGTGTGTGTGTGTGTGTGAATAGAATAGAATAGAATAAATTTTATTGTCATGAAACCTCGGGTTTATGAGACACTACATGGTAATCATAGAAGAACAAAACAATCATACACAAATTTCCCTAATAATGACTGAGCATTCTCTATAGTCATTAACTGGCTGGAACATTTAGCCCACATAATGATGAAGCATTAGAGTGTCATGATTTTGTCGTCATGATCTTGTCGATCGTAATGTTTGATGTCATCAAACTTTTCACAGTGATCAAGAAAAGTCTTCGTCGTGCCCAAAACATTACAATGATTGCAAAGTACTTAGTGATCTCTAGACATATCTAGATATCGTCCTTTTCTATTTGTGTGTGTTTCGTAGGTATTTTTCCCGTGTCTGCGTGTGTGGGGGTGTGTGTGGGTGTGAGTATGTGTAGACCTCATACTGCGCACAGATTGACCTATTAGCAACATGGCCTTCTCTGGAACATTAGCCCACGGAATGATGCTGCGAGGCAGACCCATGATTTTGTCGTCATGACAATCAAATGTAAGAGTGTGATACACAAGTAGGTTAGCGCTGTGTCACGTGAGGGAGTCGCCTCGTGCCCAAAATAAGCACTACATCACAACAATTTAGTGTTTCCTGTGGATCCCCATCTGAACTGCTATGTTCCACAGTAAGTTTCGAAGGTATAGGT
Organism: Conus betulinus; assembly: GCA_016801955.1. NCBI lineage: Eukaryota > Metazoa > Mollusca > Gastropoda > Neogastropoda > Conidae > Conus > Conus betulinus. Next base: position 246,121 of record JADBJO010000069.1, read on the forward strand.
TTCTAAAAACGCGTTTCAAAAACAGGACAAGGGGGGTGTTTGTGATCGGGGGGGGGGGGTATTCTGTTTTCACAGGACAAGTATTTCGCATCAAAAGCACCAAAATCAAAGTGAAAGACCCGTCATGATGCCTCGCTTGACAATCAAATGGCAATAAACAATACACAAGTTTTCCAATGGAAATGGACGTGAGCAATGGAGAGTCCAACTGTAAATTCTCTACATGAACACAATTTTGTTTTTAGGATCGGTGTATTCCAAGTCCACAATTTCGGAGGAAGATACAGGTAGCAAAAAACCCAAGTCAAAAACAGACCAAAAAAGTGTTATGATCGATCGATATATATTCTGTTTTATCGCAAGTCCACAAGAAGAAACCAAAAGCACCAAAATCAAAGTGAAAGATACGATGAACGGTTTGTTTCTATCGATCAATGCGTATCCATTTCCACAAGACTGGAAGAAGTAGAGACACCGAAATTCAAGTTAAAAACATGACGAGCTTTATTTCTAGCCAATAGATGTATTCCAAGTCCACGAAGGAAGGGCAGCAAAAATCAAATAAAGGCAGACCACAAAAAATCAAGTCAAAATTATGATGAAAGCTTTATTTCTAATCAATAGATGTATTGCAAGTCCACAAGACAGGGGAAACACAGGCACCAAAATTCAAGTCAAAAACATAAAAAAAACTTTGTTTGTAATCGATGAATGTAGTCCATATCCACAAGGTAGGAGGGAACGGGCGCCAAATTCAAGTCAAAAACATGATAAAAGCTTTGTTTCTAATCGATATCTATCGATTAGAAACAACGCTTTTATCATGTTTTTGACTGGTTCTTCCTGTCTTGTGGACACGGAACACATCAGTTGATAAGAAACATATTTTTATCATTAAAAAAAAAATTGATGCTTGTTTTCTTCGATTCCTGTGGAAATGGAATACATCTCTTGATAAGTAACGAAGTTTTAATGATTTTTTTTAACTTTGATTTTGACGCCTGTTTCTTCCACTCTTGTGGACATGGAATACATCGATTGATCAGACATAAAGCTTTTATCATGTTTTTTTTTTTAATTTTGATTTTGACGCCTGTTTCTGATCGATTCCATGTCCACAAGAGTGGAAGAAACAGCTGCTAGGCGTCAAAATCAAAATAATAATAAAAAAAAAAAACATGATAAAAGCTTTATGTCTCTAATCAATCGATGTATTCCATGTCCACAAGAGTGGAAGAAACAGGCGTCAAAATCAAAGTAAAAAAAAAAAAATCATTAAAACTTCGTTACTAATCGAGAGATGTATTCCATTTCCACAAGAGTGGAAGAAACAAGCATCAAAATCCAAATTAAAAAAAAGAAACACACACACACACAACAACAACACACAAAACGATAAAAACTTTGTTTCTTATTAACTGATGTGCTCCATGTCCACAAGACAGGAAGAACCAACATCCATGCATGGGAACCCCAGTCAAGGTACCGGTCAAGCAGGTCGGCGGTGCGATGCCGCGAATCGAACGTTTCGGCGTTTTGCCGTGGGTATACTTCATCGTGTGACACACTTGAAAGGAAACAGCTTTCAAAGTACAGACTGCTCCAAGCTACGCGGACCATTTTGGAACGGTTGTTTCGCCTGTAAGCAGTGTCGCGTGACACCAGGGCTAATAGGATTTCCAGGGAACAGTCGTAGCAGTATAGATTTCATGCGTTGGTTGGAGCGGTCAAGATTTCATGAACCAGTCGTAAAGGTCGGGAGAGTCTGAGATGGGTATGACAGCCCCGTGCCATCTTTCCCTTTCCCGCTCTGAGATCCATGATGGCTATCCCTATCTCCAAGCTGTGAGCCAGTGACGGTAAGCGTCACTAGGTAATAATTATAGCGAATCGTTAACTTTCGAATCGTTAACTTTTACCGAGTGCGAATTGAGTTCAAAAGGTACAAGCTCTCTCTCTCTCTCTCTCTCTCTCTCTCTCTCTCTCTCTCTCTCTCTCTCTCTCTCGTGTGTTGTTTACCTTGTCCCCTACCCATATCTTTTTTTAATTAATCTGTTGATTTTTTTTTTTAATCCTTTCTCTCTCTTTTCTTTCCACAGGACCACCATCTACCCCCCCCCCCCCCCCCCCCCCCCCCCCCCTTCCCCTCCTACACCTGGGCCATTGACTTGATCGGGAGGAATGGCTCATTAAAAGCCTCTTTACGACTTCCAGCTACCCTGAACCTAGGAGGCAGAGAAGAAGGGGGCACACAAAGGGTTAATGATAATCCCCAGTCTCCCGTCGCTCCGGCTATTGAAGGCGACCCAGGCATGGAGCCCCTGAACTGCGTGAACGTCTGCGATGCAACGCGTCTCCAGCTATGCGGGCAGAAGAGACTGCCAGCAGCGAGAGTAGGAGGGGGAAGGGGAAGGGGGGGTGGGGGTAGGAGGGCCATTTGGAAATGTTCTGCGTTAAGTACCCACCCACACCTCGGCTGTGTAGGTCGTCATCACCAGGGCGGTGGTGCAACAATTTCAAACGACAAGCAGCCGACATGATCAGGTGGAGGCCCCCTGCAATTTCTCAGGGTGTTTTAACTCGGAAATGTCAGCAGGGGACTCTCTCTCTCTCTCTCTCTCTATCTCTCTCTCTGTCTCTCTCTCTCTCTGATTATTTTGTGCGGTACCCCCCCATGTCACTAAGGCTGTATAGCTAATGACATTAAACAAGTTCAGTATTCAGTGTTCAGTTCTCTGTGTGTGTGTGTGTGTGTGTGTGTGTGTGTGTGTGTGTGTGTGTCTGTGTGTGGATGCGTGCGTGCGTGGCGTGTGTATAAGAAGGGTGTGTGTGTGTGTGTGTGTTGTTTGTGTGTGTGTGTGTAGGATTGATAATTAGACAATAATCATGTACACGTGTATTGTGTCAGCATCGATGATCAGAGGATCAATCCTAAAATATACAGGTGCCCCCACCTTCTCCTACACACACACACACACACATCCTATATATATATATATAGAGAGATATAGAGAGAGACGCACACAGAGAGAGAGAGAGAGAGAGAGAGAGAGAGAGAGAGAGAACTGAAGACTGAATACTGAACTTGTTTAATGAGAGAGAGAGAGAGAGAAACACGCATTTGCACGCACATATTCTTAACATACAAACACTTGTACACTCATACCACACAGAAGCACAAAAGACACACATACAGGCACACTCACACTCACATATACGCACGCTCTCACGGAAGCCTAAACACACACCGTACCACTTGAGACCTCCGGAGTTGCAAAATCTTCCGCTCTCTCTCTCTCTCTCTCTCTCTCTCTCTCTCTCTCTCTTAAACACTGACAGTATTAGACATCCACATATGACGAACAGTGAATGGAGACAATTTTATCTCACAATGAAACCTTAAAAGGACAACTGGCTTTGTACACCTCTTGTTCATTTGATTCGTGACAAACCATGAATTTTGTTTGAAGTGTTGTAAACAAATAGTTTGTTTAAGTTCATTTTGTATCTAAATGATTAAGATTTTTTTGTGTGCTTTTGAGTATCACCACCATCCCCCTTCCCTGTTGTATGATTAGTTCAGTAGAATGTAAAAAAAAAAAAAAAAAAATAATTATCAAGTCAAAGCTTGGATATACTAAAACCAGCATCTTTTCTCTGTCTGTCTGTCTATCTCTCTCTCTGTCTCTCACACTGTCTCACTGTCACTGTCTGTCTGTCTCTCATTAATGTTCAAAATAGAAAGAAAGAAGAACTAAGAAGTAAAATCAAAACAGTAGCGAAAAGGATGTTGGTGAAGGAGGTGTTAGAGTGAAGATAATTATGAAGGTGAATGTGTGAGACGGAAGTATATCACACACCCTTTGTAAGTTGTCAAAAG
>JADBJO010000069.1:255000-272500 GCA_016801955.1 Conus betulinus
TTTTTTTTTTTTTTTTTTTTTTAAGTTGGACCTCCGTCCTCATTTTTTTTTTCACCACCGTCCTTTTTTTTTCTGAAACTAACTCACACTCAGTTTTCATTGTCTGTGTGTGTGTGTGTGTGTGTGTGTGTGTGTGTGTGTGTTTTTTTTTTTTTTTTTCACAGTGGAGCCTCCATCCTCTTCTTTTTTTTTTTTTTCCACTGTCCTTTTTTTTCTTTATTGAAACTAACTCACACTCATCAGGCATTATCTGTGTCTGTGTTTGTTTGTTTGTTTGTTTTTAATGGACATTCACTTGTTTGTCTTAGTGCTTTAACGTTTGATGCAAAGCGTCTGGGTTTGTTCATGTACTTATGCGTGGTGCACTGACACTTTCATTCTGCTATGTTTGGTCAGAGTATATTTTTAATCAAACAAAACGCACATTTTCACCTCCTCGTCTTACTCTCTTCCGGCCAATTCCCCACCCCCCACACCCGCTTTGTGTGTGTGTGTGTGTGTGTGTGTGTGTGTGTGTGAATTACAAAATTTGTAAAACAAAACAGACACTTTTAGCAAAACCACTGTGAACACTAGACGGTGCTAATGAACATTGATTATTTATGATATAAATAGACACAACTCGTACAAAATCATAATAGTCTGAAATTATTACGCCAGCCCTAAACTAGATCACGCTCACCTATGTTTTTAAAGCTAATGGAAATGTCTCTGTTTCATCATAAACACACACACACACACACACACACACACACACACACACACACACACATATATATATATATATATATATATATATATATATATATATCAAGAATATTCCTAAAAAAACGCCTAATAAAATTTTTAAAGTGCTCAACCCCTTGGGGAGCAACATCTGTTAAAATAGTATGGTAAAAGGAAGTTTTAAAATCAACAGATCCGTTTCGAGCGCTGGCTCTCCTCAGGATCCTGAGGAGAGCCAGCGCTCGAAACAGATCTGTTGATTTTAAACTTCCTTTTACCATACTATTTTAACACAATACACACACACACACACACACACACACACACACATATATATATATATATATATATATATATATATATATATATATATACAAATTCATAGTACTACAATTCAAATGCAAAAGAAAAAAATGCAATTCAGGAAGCAGTTTGAGCTGTGGTTTTGCTATGAATGGCAAGTTTCATTTCACGTCCATATAGCAGTACGTGTACAATAAGTTTATTAGATAAAACTCGTCGATTGCAAGTGGAAGATTTCATGTTCTCACATCTTTTGATGAACAAATATGGAGTTTTGTCTCTCAGAAAAACACGACTTTTTGATCTGGTTGAAAGTTCCGTTCTGATGAAATTTTATGCCTAAATGCCTGAGAAAATCTACTACTTTCAAGATTATCATTTTTACAATAAAGTGGAACTATCTCTCTCTGTCTGTTTGTCTGTCTGCCTGTCCGTCCGTCGCTCTCTCTCTCTCTCTCTCTCTCTCTCTCTCTCTGTCTAATTTTGTGTTTTTTTTTTTTTACGCTTTTGGAAAAAAAAAAAGAAAAAAAAAAAAAAAAAAAAAACAGCCTCAGCAACAAAGAAGAATAATCTCTTACAGCGAAAAACTGTTCTGAGCATTTTTTTTTTTTTTTTTGGTGTGTTTTGTTTTGTACATAACCCCCCGACCCCTTTCCCTCACTCTCCCTCTTTCCTCTCTCTTCTTCCCTCCCCTCCCCCCCCTTCCCGCCCCTCTCCTCTTCCCCTTCCCCTCCCCGTCCTCCAACTCCTCTGTCTACCCTCCACCCCCACCCCAACCCCACTTTTTAGCAGTGTAGGGCCCCGTTCATAAATATCACAAGTCTGTGTGAAGAACTCTCCCTCTCTGCCTTGCCCTCATGCTTCCAAATCGTCGCCTCCACATCTTTTCAGCCCGGGCTGTTACACACAGTCAGTCCATTATTGATAGCACAGCGGCTCAGGTCGTATCGCAGGGGGGGGGGGGGGGGGGGGGGGGGGGGGGGGGGGGGGGGCTTGGGGTGTCGACTGACTCTTTTCACACCTCTGATGATAGTGGCCGCGCCTGATTGCCGTCCCCCCCCCCCCCCCCCGCCCCCCCCCCCCGTCCCCCCCCCCCCCCCCCCCCCCCCCACCAGCGGCTAGGGCGTCGTTCTCTTGATCCCAGGGCCCATGGTGGGGGAATGAGGGGTGGTGGTGGGGGAGGGGGGGATGCGGGGAGTCAATCTCCGCTTCAGACGGCTAGGGCAGAAGACCTTTTTTTTTTTTTTTTTTTTTTTTTTTTTTTCCTTTTCATTCCACGCATGTGAGCAGCCTACACCATCACTTGTCCGAGTCCTTTGGACGAGTCTTTTTACCGAGATCCTGTGCATGTATGTATGTATGGATGAGTAGATCAACAGATAGGTAAAGGAATAAAGAAATACAAATAGATGAATAAGTAGATAGACAAATAACTAGATAAAGAAACATACAAATAAGTAAATAAATATATAAATGGACACACTGTCGCGGACCGCAAATGTTCCGATAGCATGCCAAACGCAAAGAAACAGACAAAAGAGAACGTAAAGTAGCGCGCTCATTTGATCATATACACAATACACAGCACAGGGGGAGGTGGGGGGGGGGGGGGGGGGGGGGGGGAATCTAAAGTAGCGCTCATTTAATCATATACACAATACACAGTACAAGGGGGGGGGGGGGGAATGTGAAGTAGCGCTCATTTAATCATATACATTATACATAGTGGGGGGGGGGGGGGGGGGGGGGGGGGGGGGGGGGGGGGGGAGGAGGGGGGACAGAATGCAAAGTAGCGCTCATTTGATCATATACACAACACACAGTACAGGGGATATAGTGTGGGGGTGGTGTGTGGGGTGGGGGGACAGAATGTGTAAAGTAGCGCTCATTTAATCATTATGCACAATACACAGAACAGACAAGGCGGAATGTAAAAGTAGCGCTCATTTAATCTTATACACAATACACAGAACGGACAACACAGAATGTAAAGTAGCGCTCATTTAATCTTATACACGATACAGAACAGACCAGTAAATATTCGACAAATGTATCATCTTGAGACGTTACAGATACCAGATGATAAAACTAAAGTCACAAAGTCTTCTAGATCGCCCCTCCCTCCACCCGGACACGATAGTCAACGGATGAATCCATTTATTAAATGATAAACATAGCAAGCATGTTAAATCACGAATGATACCTTTTTGACGGATGGAAGGCCGTGTGTGTGTGTGTGTGTGTGTGTGTGTGTGTGTGTGTGTGTGAGTGTGTGTGGTGTGTGTGTGTGTGTGTGTGTATGTGTGTGTGTGTGTGTGTGTGTGCGTGCGTGCGTGTGTGTGTGTGTGTGTGCGTGCGTGCGTGTGTGCGTGTGCGTGTGCGTGTGTGTGTGTGTGTGTGTGTGTGTGTGCACGCGCGCGCGCGCGAGTGTGTGTGTGTGTGTGTGTGTGTGTGTGTGTGTATGTATATGTGTGTGTGTGTGTGTGTGTGTGTGTGTGTGTGTGTGTGTGTGAGGGAGATGAGAGACACACACGCGCGCGTGCACACTCACACAGACACAAACACACACACACACGCGCGCTCGCGCGTGCACACACACACACACACACACACACACACACACACACACACACACACACACACACACACACACACACACACAGGCAGACGAACATAGTATTCGCACACGCATGACCTCTCAACTCTTCATCTACTACTCTCTCTCTGTCTCTTTCTCTCTGTCTGTCTGTCTGTCTGTCTGTCTGTCTGTCTGTCTCTCTCTCTCTCTCTGTGCATCCCATCTCCTTGCAACAAACAAAAAAAACGTCATATGACGCTATGAATGATGTGTGAACATGGAAAAAGGTTGTACTGTTTGGTTTCTATGATGGAAATCTCTGTCTTTCTGTCTGTTCCCTCCCTCTCTCTGAATGTTTCTATCTGTCTTTCTCTATCTGTCTGTCTATCTGTGTGTGTGTGTGTGTGTGTGTGTGTGTGTGTGTGTGTGTGTGTGTGTGTGGTGTGTGTACGAACCGACAAAATGCAGCACAAGTGATTCACAAACTCAACAGAAACAAGGCGGTGCCAACATATGATTGTGTGTAGGTGTGTGTTTTTAGAGAGAGAGAGAGAGAGAGAGAGAGAGAGAGAGAGAGAGAGAGAGAGAGAGTGTGTGTGTGTATGTGTGTGTGTGCGCACGCGCGCGCGCGCCCGTATTTGGTTATTTATGAAAAACGGATGTTCAAAAGTTGACTTAGTTATTATTGATCATGATCATTTGTGGAAAACGAATTATCAGAAGATGACTTTGTATTATTAATCAGTAAAAAAAAAAAAAAAAGGAAAAAAAAAAAAACACACACCAGCAGCAGTACCAACAACAAAGTAATAATGATAAGTTGTCATTGTTAAGAACAAAAAAAAAAAAAAATTCATTATTTGGATGTTGCAAGCATACAAATGTAGCAAAGAAAGACACTTATTTCTTTCTTTTTTTTTTTTTTTGGGGGGGGGGGGGGGGGGGAGGAAAGAGAGGAAAGAAAGGGGGGGGGGGGGGGGGGGGGAGAAGAAAGACAGAAGAGAAAGAAAGAAAGAAAGAAAGAAACTGGCGTTTTTGCTCCTGTGCCTCCACTCGCCTCGTTTTGAGTCTTTTCACTCCGGACTTTTTTTTTCCCCTTGCAACGAAGGTTCTCTTTTCCTTTTTGAATCCTTTTACATAAACAATTTAATATACCATTCAATGTATTCATGTGCACCAATAAGTAACGACTATAATATCATTTCTTTAGTAATTCCATACACAACATTGTCCAAATCTATTTGATGTAGCAGTCATCATTACAGAGAATAACGAAAGAAATTTCCATGAAACTGCAGGGGTATTTGATGCTGAGTAGAAAATAGAGCAACAACAGGCAAACAAAAACAAACAGAAATTAAAGTAAAAAAAAAATTAAAATGAAATACAAAAAAAATAAACAACAAAATAGCACCAAAAGTAAAAAATAAAATAAAAAAAAAAAAAAAAAACTCTTGACATAACGCAATAAGTGTTGTCTATAGCTGGAGAGGAGTTGACGGGGAGGGGGTGGGGGGGGGGGAGCGGGGGAGCGGTTGGAAATGGGTGGGGGAGAGGGGGGGGGGGGGGGGGGTAAAGAATGAGGAATAAAGAGAAAAGGAAAGGTCACATACCGCTTTTACAAATCCAAACATATTTGATCCACGCTCAACTGCAGGAGCATTAGAATGCTTTCTGTATAATAATATGTGTACAGTTTTGTGTTAGCTACTGTGACAGAAAAACACGCTAATAAGAATGATAATATTAGATGTATTTACGGTTAATTTTTTACTGCGAAATACTATAGTATCCTAATCTGCGCACAGTGTGCTATATGGTAACAGTTTTTAATGAAATCATGATAGCGCATTTCCATTATATATGCATGCTTTTCTATTTGGTATCTATGTTTTAAGTTCGCATGTAAATTCGGACAGTCTTGGTATTGCATTATTAATTCTACTTTTATAGACGAAAAACTTTGCCCATAGTAAAATAAGATGAAAAATTGGGTCCGTTTTTTGTTTTTTTTTCGTCGGTTCCGAACAAGATCAGCTCGACATTCAGTGACAATCTGAAACAATGTTCACATTTCTGTTTCAAATATCTTTCCAATTCCTTCCAGAATTCTTGTGTCATTCACTCCGGACTTGATCATGCATACCGTCATGAAACTGCCTGACTATTGCGATCAACTTTGGGGAGGGGGGGGGGGGGGGGCATCCAAACAGCCCCATGGGGGGTGGGAGGGGAGAGGGAGAGGATGTTATTGTTGTTGTTGTGTTTGTTGTTATGTTGTGTTTCTTGTTCTTGAATGTTGTTATTGTTTATGTGTTGTGTTGTTGTTCTTGTTGATGCTGTTGTTCTTGTTGATGTTGTTCTTGTTGATGTTGTTATTGTTTATGTTGTTGTTCTTGTTCTTGTTGATGTTGTTATTGTTGTTGTTGTTATTGTTCTTGTTGATGCTGTTGTTATTGTTCTTGTTGATGCTGTTGTTATTGTTCTTGTTGATGCTGTTATTATTGTTGTTGTGTTGTTTATTGTTGTGTTGATGTTGTTGTTACTGTTGTGTTGATGCTGTTGTTATTGCTGTTGTTGATGCTGTTGTTATTGTTCTTATTGATTTTCTTGTTGATGTTGTTATGTTTATATTGTTGTTATTGTTCTTGTTGATGTTGTTGTTATTGTTGTTGATGCTGTTGTTATTGTTCTTGTTGATGCTGTTATTGATCTTGTTGATGCTGTTGTTTCTTGATGTTGTTGGTTTAACAACATTTTATTTGTTTCGAGAACAATTTTGCAGCAATGTTCATCAAATCATGGAGTACAACAAGCATAGGCTTATAAACCGTACTCTTACAAAGAAAAAATATACATTCGAGTGGCTGCGTCAAAAAGTTATCAAAATGGATGTTGCTGTTGTTGTTGTTGTTGTTGTTGATATATTGTTGTTGATGTTGTTCTTGTTGTTGTTGATGCTGTGTGTTATGTTGTTGATGTCGTCGTTGTTGTTGTTCTTGATGCGGCAGGGGAGATCGGGATGCAGGGAGACGCGGGAGGAAGGAAGGTGGTGGGATGATGGGGGGGTGGTGGGTGGTGGACGGAGGAGGGTGGAGGGTGGCACAAGCTGTCGTTCACTTTGCATATGTGTGCGCAGCCTGATCCCTCATCATCATGGCTGCCTGCATAGGAACTGGGGGACGGGATGGGGAGGAGTGAGGTGTGGGCGGATGGATGGTGACGGGAGGGTGGGGAGGGATAACGAGCATTGTATACGTAAACGTGAGTGTGTCTGTGTGTGCGCACGTATGTGTGTGTGTGTGTGTGTGTGTGTGTGTGTGTGGTGTGTGTGTGTGTGTGTGTGTGTGTGTGTGTGTGTGTGTGTGCTTGCTTGCTTGCTTGCTGTGTGTGTGTGTGTATGTGTGTGCGTGTGTGCGTGCATGCGTGTGTGTGTGTGTGTGTGTGTGTGTGTGTGTGTGTGTGTGTGTGTGTGTGTGTGTGTGTGTAACTTCCATCCCCATCCCCTCCCCCCTCTCTCATTGACATTCGAGATCCGAAGAAAATTCAATCCGTGGACACGAGTATTGATCGCACGAACCGAAGGTGTGTGTCCTCTCTCTCTCTCTCTGTGTGTGTGTGTGTGTGTGTGTGTGTGTGTGTGTGTGTGTGTGTGTGTGTGTGTGTGTGTGTGTGTGTGTGTGTGTGTGTGTGTGTGTGTGTGTGTGTGTGTGTGTGTGTGTGTGTGTGTGTGTGTGTGTGTGTGTGTGTGTGTGTGTGTGTGTGTGTGTGTGTGTGTGTGTGTGTGTGTGTGCTGTGTTTGTGTGTGGTTTGCTTTCATTGTGGCATCATCATCATCATCATAATCATCATCATCACCATCATCATCATCATCATCATCATCACCATCATCATCATCATCATCATCACCATCATCATCATCATCATCATCATCACAATCATCATCATCATCACCATCATCATCATCATCATCATCACCATCATCATCACCATCATCATCACCATCATCATCATCATCACCATCATCATCATCACCATCATCATCATAATCATCATCATCACCAACATCATCATAATCACCATCATCATCATCATCATCATCATCATCATCACCATCATCATCATCATCATCATCATACAGAGGGTACGACACTCACAGGACCTGTCTGCCTCCACAGTACAGATGGCTTTGAAATGAAGGACTCTCAGGTCGCTCACCTGTCAGGCCCGCCATCACCACTCCAGTGGTTGTTTAGTCTTCATGGAGGATTCACGTTTCACAGTAGGGTGGGAGGGAAGGGAGGGAGGAGACAGGAACTTGCGAGGGATTCCTCGGTGGACAAAGTCATCAAACTGACTTCGGCTCCGACCCGCCTCTTCATGGCTATATCAGTTCATGTTGAGACTGTCGCTGTAGACAAGTTCACAAGGACCTGTCGTCGGATGAACCGTTAGAGCGCAAAACAAAGCGGCACGCTATGAGGTAAGTACTGCTGCTTATAGCTCAGCCGACCTCAAAGGGCCATAGCAGGGCTATCACCGTGTTGAAGTCAATTCACAAGTCATTAAAAAGAAATGCTCACTCACACACCCTTTTTTAAAATACACCTTCTATAAACACACCCGAAATTTTTGTTTAAAAAAAAAAAAATCTCTCTTACATAAAACCTTAGATCGGATGAAAAATGTTGATCTCTTTTTCAAGAAATTCAGAGATCACATCAGTTAGGACATGCCTGCTTAATAGGTTTTCTCGCAGTCTGCTGTACAATGTTTATGTCTCACTCGCACTGGCTCCACGACCAAGCACCTGTCATTGCATGGTGAGTATGAAAAAAAAAGTTGACGTGATCTTGAATTAAAAAAGAAAAAAAAAGTTATATTGAATTGAATTACGTCGTTTTATATCGTGTTCTGTTGCTTTGTGTGACTAATTATCTGTAAGTTGTTGAAGAACTTGTACTGAATTAAATTATGTCGTTTAAAAAAAATGGCTGAGCAGCTGTCGTCAAGTACAAGGCTCGGGGAGGGGGAGGGGGGGGGGGGGGGGGGGGGGGGGGGGGGCGTGTGTACACACCGCTGAACTCCTCCTAGATGACTCATCTGCAGGGCAGCGTCTCCTTCGGTGAGTTGTCTCACGACGGACGGGCCTGGTATTGGACATGTTCCCTGTGGACTTGTCGGTTCTAGGCTGTGTCAGGATGCTGGTGTGCGTGGTGCCTGTATGTGTGTGTGTGTGTGTGTGTGTGTGTGTGTGTGTGTGTGTGTGTGTGTGTGGGGGGGGGGGGGGGCGTACTTCTTCTTCGGCATACACAGGCTGATACTCCTGCGGACACTCCCTGCATAAACAGGCAAGGATTAATTCCATCTACCCTACAGAGGGAGTGGTTTTGTGTGTATGACCGTTTTTTTTTTTTTTATATCCGCCATTAAGGCAGCCATACTCCAACTTCGGGGAAGGTGCATGCTATGTGTAACGTGTCATCCATGACAACGGCCAAACTGGCCTTCTCTTCCGAAAGTTGGCGATGAGATTTTACGTGTGTGCAAGATGTTATGCGTGCATTCACACACGGAGACTCGATTTATAGTCTTATTTGAAGGACTGTATGGGAAATGGAGTCAGAATCAATGTTAACTCCGAGGGGAAACCCTGTACCGAAACGGCCCGGCGAAGATTCGAACCCGCAACCCCAGGATTACGAGTCCGGCGCTCTACCACTGAGCCAGGGTGGTCAGGATGAGGTCAGTGGGAGGAATAATGTCTGTGAGGGGAAGGGTGTGACGGGGGGGGGGGGGGGGGGGGGGGGGGGGGGGGGGGGGGGGGGGGATGAGGGAGAGGGAGGGAGGGGGATGACAGGAGCGTGATCATGTGAATGGCAGTCTGGGTGACTTGGCGCCCACAACTGATGGTAAAGAGTTTATTCAATAAGGCGTTCATCCTGTTGGAGTCCTTGCACCTAGTTAGGTCTTCGCCAGCACTCTTTGCCATGTTCTTGTCAGAACTGGTACTGGCGAATTGCAGTTTTTGACCCACGTTCTGGTCGGATCTGTCTGTCCGTCCGTCCGTCCGTCAGTCAGCCATTCAGTCAGTCAGTCAGTCACTCAGTTAGTCAATCTATCTATCTATCTACCCATCCATCTGTCGAACCAAGAGATAAAAAAAAAAAAACGAAAGAAAGATTTATGGACAGCAAAAGAATGAGGAAAGACAAACCATATACCTCTCACCCCCCCCCCCTACCCCCACCAACAGGGAAAATCAAAAGGGAGGGGGGGGGGGGGGGGGGATCAGAGCACCCACCCTACGATTTCCACACAGCCCAAAATGACCTTTGGAAACCCCCATTCCCTCTTCCACACCAGTATGAACAATAAAACTGTGCTTCCGCTTCTGTGCACGTGAACTTACGAACAACCGCATTTCCCAGTTTCTGGTTAAATCACATTCCGGGCCTTCACACTCCTTCCTCCCGCGTGTCCTGTTGTAAAATAAACTTTCGAAGGACAAAAAAAAAAAAAGTTTCGAATGGAAGGGACGAGACGAAAAAAAAAAAAAATGAACGAATATGTTCACAACGCTCAAAATTCCTGACCTACCTAAAAAAGAAATGTTGCAGTCTGTAACTATCTCATCAGCTAGTGTTAAAAAAAAAGTTAGAAAAAAAAAAAGAAAAAAAAAACAACCACGGATCCCCGGAGCCTTCTGGACGAGGGGCGGGTCCCAGGAGCAGACTTACAACACCCTCAGCACGTACAGGTGATTGAAGGGGGGGGGGGGGGGGGGGGGGGGAGGGGGGAAGGAGGGGGGGGGCAGACGGGGTCGTAAGGGATGCTAGCAGCTGTCCTCCCGCACCGAATGGGAAACGTCCTGCAAATGGGGGAACCTTCCCTGGTCTGCCCGCCAACCGCAGCGAAGTGGTGCAGGCGTAGGTCAGCCAATGAAGGCCTCTGACAACAGATGACGTCCCTGTGTGGTGACCTGCCTCAGCGCTGAATTCCCTGGAGGGACCAGCTGCTTTCTTTTGCGCCCTGTACCCTCTGTCCTGCCACCCCTTGAAATGGGAACGGTCCGGGCAGAAGGTAGGGTACATTCTACAGAAGGGGCGGGGGGGGGGGGGGGGGGGGGGGGGGGAGTCAGGTAGATGGGTTCTGTATGGTTTGAAACAACAACAACAAGGGAAGTTAACTTCACTTTATTGTTTTGTCTTGTAATTTGTTTGTCCATGTGAACCGGCGGAGTTACTTCGATTTTCTTTTAAGATGTGTAACAACAAGGGACTCACGCGGGGTGGGTTCGAGTCTCACGTGGAAGGTGCAGAAGAATGTAACACAGGCAGGTGTTTCCATGCAGAGCGAGGGCCTTCGGAGCCATACACATCCAAAACAAGCAAAAGAGAATCAGAATCAAATGGTCTGGCAGTACAAAAAAAAAAGTGCCTTCTTTTCCAAGAGTTAGATATGGCCAAACCTGGTCCGTGACAAACGATAAGCTTTAAACCACACATTCAGTCACTGTCACGAGCAAACCACCATACAGAAACAAGAAACGAGAATTTCACAGTAATCCAGCTAATTCGGTTTAGAGCATGAACAGCTGAAATCACCAACTTTCGGAAGAAGAAGGCCAGTTTGGCCGTTGGTATGGATGACACGTTACACATAGCATGCACCCTGCGTGAGAAATGGAAAAAAAAAAAAAGGATATTGAATGAACGATATCGGACGAAGATACTGACTGGATGACACGGGAAACGACTGAATGAAGCGCCAGCTGGCAGCTCTTCAGTCGGCACTACCCAGTTGGGCAGCCCGTTGTGTAAACGAGTGTGCATTGTAATGCGCTTAGAGCTTTGTCTCTAACCGAGAATAGGCGCTATGTAAGTATTCATTATTGTCACTATTATTATTATTAAATGGCAAAAATGCATGGATCGTAGACAACATGACTCGAACCTTTAATAGCTATCAATGTTTTCTCCTTTTTGACACTGGACAGTCGAAAGACAGAAGCCCTTTCTTCTCAAAACTCTTCTCTTAGTGTTGGATACCCCAAAGAAACAAATGTCCTTTGCAGCTAATCGTAACATCGAGAGACTATTAAGAACTCCACAAGTTTACTCTCACTTTAGTACTTTACCTAAGTAACTAAGAGTCATGTCTTGGGCAGGCGGGCAAGGAAACGACTTTTTCAAAAGAATTTCTTTTACAAACAAAATGACACGTGAAGTGCATCACTGTGAGAACATGAAATACAGTTGTTGCATCTGTCTGAGAGCCACTGCGGTGCCTATCGACTCCCTCCGTTCTCTCAGTGCCTGCTGGGTGTTTTGATGCTTCCAGACCTCTGCACGGAACGTTGGTGGTGGTGGTGGTCACAGGGTCTTTAACTGCGCGTGCCTCTTCCCGCGTGCGTCAGTTCGAGAAGACGTACTTCTAGGCATGGTTATCTCTAGGGTACCCGAAATGAGGAGAGGACTGGGAGTAATGCGACTATCAGCGCACAGATGAGACAGGACATGGTAAGACTCTCTGTAAACTATAAACCACAGCGAGTCGTGCAACTACTGCCTCTCACTTCTTCTGCTGCTGCTGCTGTAGCACAGCACCCCCCCCCCCCCTCCCAATTCCAATGCCCCCTCCCCCCTTCTCCCCTTCCGTCCCCACTTCTCCGGCCAAGCAACAAATTGCATTCATGTGTCCTTTTGTGGAGGATCGTGCGACTTCGCACGTGCGACATGCAGGCTGTTTTCACAAGTCAGGAAAGATGAAAGCTCCATCGTTTTTACCTTGCTGGTTTTTCTAACAGACCGAGAGAAGAGAGAGGAGGTGGGGATGATGAGGGGCGGGGGAAAAAAAAAAAAAAAAAGGGGGGGGGGGGGGGGTCTCTAATTACTGCAGCACCACCCGCATAGTCGCCGGGTGTAGATTTTCCGTGTGGATGCCTTGCCTTTCCAGAGGGAGGACATGGAACAAAAGTGTGTTGTCGTTTTTCCACTCCGAATTGTATGCAGCCCCCCAACCCCCCACCACCCCCCTCCTCTACTTGCCTTCCCACCACCACCACCCCTGCTCCTCCGTCCTCTTGATGATTGCGTTTCTGTAAATGTTGTTTGTTACGGTAGTGGCGGTGGTGGTGTGTGTTGTGTGTGTGTGTGTGTGTGTGTGTGTGTGTGTGTGTGTGTGTGTGTGTGTGTGTACGTGTGTGTGCGCGTGCGCATATAGCGTTGTGTAGAGGTGGGAGGAGTTGGAATAGGTGTAAAGGGGGGGGGGGGGGGGGGGGCAGAGAGAGAGAGAGAGAGAGAGAGAGAGAGAGAGAGAGAGAGAGAGAGACAGACAGACAGAGGGAGACAAAGAGAGAGACAGAGAGTCGCACTAACGTACAATAATAAGCAGAGACAGGGGGTATGGAAACAATGGCTTAGAGACAAGATATATAGACACGGAATCCTAAAGATTTAGATGAAAAACAGCGATTAAAAAAAGAGCAAAGAGAGACGGGGATATACACAGAAATGGGAACAGATAAAGATGGAGACGTAGAAACGGGAACAGATAGACAAGGAGGCATAGAAACGGAAATAGATAGAGGAGAGATGGGAAACAGTTAGAGAAGCAGACATAGAAAAACGGGAACAAATAAAGAAAGAAATAAAAGCGGGAACAGATAGAAAAGAAGACACGGAAACAGACAGAGAAGCAGACATAGAAACGGTAACAGATAGTGAAAGATATTAAAAACGGGAACAAATAGATGAGACACAGGAGGAACAGATACAGAAGCAGACATAGAAAAACGGGAAGATAGAGAAGCAGACATAGAAACAGGAACAGATAGAGAGGCAGACGTAGAAACGGGAACAGAGATAGAAAAGGAGACATAGAAACGGAAACAGATAGAGAAGGAAACACGGGAACAGAAGAGAAAGAGACATAGAGGGAACAGATAAAAAAAAAAAAAACGGGAACAGGCAGAGATATAGAAACGAACAGACGAGACACGGGAACAGGCAGAGAAAGAGATATAAAAAACGGGACCAGATAGAGAACGAGACACGGGAACAGGCAGAGAAAGACATATAAAAACGGGAACAGACAGAGAAGGAGATACGAGAACAGATAGAGAACGAAACACGGGAACGGATAGAGAAAGAGACATAAAAACGAGAGAACAGATAGAAAAGGAGACACAGAAACGGGAACAGATGGAGAAGGAGACACTGGAAACAGATAGAGAAGAAAGAGACACGGGAACAGATAGAGAAGGAGACACGGGGAACAGATAGAGAAAAGAGAATATAAACGAGAACAGATAGAGAAGGAGACACAGAAACGGGAACAGATAGAAACAGGGACATGAAAATGGGAACAGATATAGTCGAAGACAGAAATGGGAACGCAGCCAGACGGAGATAATTATAACAGCAGGAACGCTCAGAAAAGGACACCTAAAAACGGGAACAGACAGATACCGAGACACAGAAATGGGAACAGACGAGGAAGGAGAAACAGAAGAGGGAACAGACATGGAAATACAGAAAAGGGAACGAATAAAGACTGAGACAAACAACCTGGAACGGGTGGAGACAGAGCCGTAGAAACTGAAACGGGTGGAGACAGAGCCCTAGAAACTGAAACGGGTGGAGACAGAGCCCTAGAAACTGGAACGGGTGGAGACAGAGCCCTAGAAACTGGAACGTGGGAGACAGAGAGAGATATAAATGGGAACAGAAAGGGACGGGAACATAGAAATGGAAAAAAGCATAGAGGCAGATTTGTAGAAACGGGAACATAGCTTGTGGAGACAGAGACATAGAAATGAGAATGTGCAGAGATATGGACATAGAAACGAAAACATACGAAGACGGGAACATAGGAACACGAACATATGGAGACATGAACATAGAAATGCGAACGTATAGAGACGACGAAACATGTAGACGGGAACGTGCAGACACAGGGACGTGAATACGGGAGTAAATAGAAAACAGGGATACACAAACGGGGAAAAAAAAAAAAAAATGTAAATAAGGATACAGAAACAGTAATATAGCAAGGCAAGGACAAAGAAACAGGAAAAACAATAATGGAGACAGGGACCATCGAAATGGAAATATGCAGAAACAGGGTCCAATGAAAAATGCGATTGACGAAGTCAGCGGAAAATCAAACGAGGAGACAGGGGTCATCAAAACAAAGACAAGGGCCAACGTAAATGGAACATAATAGAGATAGGTTCCGTCGCAACTCGAACATACAGGCATAGGTTCCATCGCGATTGGAACATACATAGATAGATTCAACCACAACTGGAACATTCAGAGACAGGGGAATCAAAATGGGAAGATGTAGAGACGCGGACACAAATTAGAGAGACAGGGACATAATGGAGACAGAGGCAATCGAAAGAGGGACCTGAAGAGACGTGGACACAGAAATCAGCAACACATCAGACAGGGACATACAGTTGTTGTTGTTGTCGTACCCTTGCTAAAAGACTCCAGGCATCATTCGAACAGCCAAAGTACTTGAACACTATGGTACAAATGTATCAGCTGGGGATGAGAACATTACATGTGTGACCGTTTTTGATTACCCCGCCACGTGGGGAGCCACACTCCGACTTTCGGGAGATTTTTGAGACTGATAATGTTATGCCATGAGCTTGTCACAACTGAAAACGATCCTCGCATAACTATGGAGAGCATAAAAAACATTTTGATGTAGACTTGATGTTCTAGCCTATGTCAGTTGGCCTGACACAGCCTTAAGCCAAGTCGGAGGGACATACAGTGACAAAAACATAGAAACAGAATCCTAAAGAGACCGGCACAAGAAAACTGAAGAATGTAGGTATGGGAATAGAGAAACGAGTACAAACGGAAATGACAAAACGTAAACGGAAACATGCAGCGTCGGGGATAGAGAAACGGGAACATGCGAAGGGCGGGGACATAGAAATATGACCCCTATATGGAGAGGGATATAGAAACAAGAACATATGAAGGCGGGGATATAGAAACGGAAACATGCAGAGTCGGGAACACTAGAATGGGGACATATAGAGATGGAAATATGGAAACCAGAACATAAGAAGACCGGGACATACGAACATGTAGATACGGCATCGGAGAAATACAAAACCGGACTAAATAGTAAAGGGGATGTAGAAACGGAAGTACTTTGTAAAGGTTATATACTTACAGAAGCAAATAGAAACAGTGATAAAGAATTGTGAACACACAAAGACGGAGACATAGAAACCGGAACATACAGTGACAGGGATGTAGAAACAGGTGTTCAATGGGAAGCGGGTGTAGAAACAGGAACACACAGAACCGGGAACATACGAAGGTAAAATAATGTCGCTTATAGCCCAACCGACCGCTAAGGGCTATATCAGGGCTGTCTCCGCGTTGAAGTCAACTCACAAGGTCATTCAAAAAAAAAAAAAAAAAAAAAAAAAAAGAAAAAGAAACAAAGAAACTCATTCACACAACGCTTTTAAAACACACCTAAAACACACAGGAAATCTTAAACACTGTAGAATCTTAAATTAGCTGAAAAATGTTGATCTCTTTTAGAAATTCAAAGATCACACCGGGAGGGACATCTATGAACAAGGTTTTCATGGAGTGTGCTATAAAATGTTTATGTCTCACATTCTGCAAGTCCCAACATAATTATGTCTCACTATGAGTTGTACATGACATGGAATGCACCACGGAGCTTCTTCACCTTTTAAAAGATAAGAATGGATGGTAAAGGAGTGGCATGTGTACCTAGGAAGGTAGGAATATATAGAAACAGGAGAACATCAGAGGTAGAGACCCATCGAAATGGGAACAAATAGAAACAGAGGACATTCAAAGACACGGACACTGCAAAACATCATAATAACAGCGACCTATAGATACAGAAACAGAGAAACAAACAAGACAGAGAGAACTGGACATAGAGGCAGGGAGATACAGAGATCAGGACGCAGACCATGAACGCATGGGGAAAGGTTTATGGTGTATGCCGTGTACTGAACGAGTCACTCAGTGTGACACCTGTTCTTACTGCGTGTTACAAATCACCTGACAATGACACACACCTTCACTGTAACTCCACGAAGAATTGGGTCAGACATATGCCACCACCAGCTGTTTTTAGTTAAAAAAAAAAATCTTTTTTGCATTTGATTTAAGGTGTTGGAGGAGGAAAACAGAAACAGAAACACTTTTAACGCGTTTTTTTTTTTTTTTTTCCAGATATTTGGAATAAACTGATCCGGTGTGTACTGTTTGGGTTATTTGTTTTCAAACAGGCATGTACGGCCTGGGCTGGATTTTGACAATGTGATAGCCAGCCCAGACGTGGGCCCCTTCCGTCAACTAGGCAATGAACAACATGAAATTTAAATTCAAATATAAAGAGGGGACATACAAACCACAAAAACATAGAGATGGGCACACAGAAACGGGACGTGGAGAGACAAGCACACGCCAAGGTATTGTGAGACGGTGACATAGAAACGAGAACATCCAGAGACTACCCATTATCATGATTTTATGTATATAGCTCAGCCAACCAACATGCACCCCCCCCCCCCCCCCCCACACACACACACACACCCACACACACAAAAGGGGGGGGGAGGAGGGGGGGGGGGGAAGGTAGGAAATGAATCCTTATGAAACAACGAATAATGAAACGGAACAAACGACAAAAAAACAACTGATGTATTGTATACTGAGTTATTAACATCTTTACGGGAAGATAATGCAAGTCTGTGCTGGCAGTGCCAAACACGTAGAGGAACTTAAAGAGTGGTGGAGACACGACGACAGAAACGGGAAACTGGGGAGTATTGTTTTGTGCGTTTTCATGTTTTCATATTTTTTTATG
>JADBJO010000069.1:277500-285000 GCA_016801955.1 Conus betulinus
GGTATCGGGTTTAATTCCCGCCTATGCTTCCAGTATGGATAACTACTGAGGTGGGCGGGGGGGTGTTTGGTTTAGAATCTACTTTTAGGACCTCTCTTGTTTCAGTATACACAGTTTACTGAGTGGGCGGGGCGGGTGTTTGGTTAGAATCTACTTTTAGGACTCTCTCTTGTTTCAGTATACACAGTTTACTGAGTTGGGCGGGGCGGGTGTTTGGTTAGAATCTACTTTTAGGACTCTCTCTTGTTTCATTCTTATGATTCGTCGCCCCCCCCCCCCCCCGCGCATACTCATCTCTATCCTCTCCGACACCTCCTGCCCCCATTCCCTCCCCTAGCTATCCCGTCCTTGTTCTCTCGTCTCTTTTCTTCTCTTTCTCTCTTCGGATAAAGAATTCTGGGCAGTGTTCACGTTTTCTCCATCATAAAGGGAAGACGGTCGATCTACTGACGGGGGAAAAAAAGCTGAACGAATGATTTAGAAAGCTTCTTTTCCGAATGTGCATTAATTTCTGTAAGAAGAAAAAAAAAAATGTGGACAGTGCTGTCGTTGGAATGAAAACATTGTTCACCTCTTACAAAACAGTTGACTGATCCATTCATATAGTAATATAGTATACGTATATGAGTATGTGTATATAGTATGTGTGTGTGCGCGCGCGCGCGCGCGCGCGCGCGCGCGCGTGTGTGTGTGTGTGTGTGTGTGTGTGTGTGCGTGCGTGTGCGTGCGCGCGCGAGCGCGTGCACGCACACACACCAGTATGTGTTTTATGTGCGCACGAGTATGTGTGTGCGCACGAGTATATGTGTGTGTGTGTGTGTGTGTGTGTGTGTGTGTGTGTGTGCGCGCGCGCGCATGTGCATGCGTGTGTGTGTGTGTGTGTGCGCGCGCATGTGCATGCGTGTGTGTGTCTGCGTGCGTGCCAGTGTACGTGTGTGCTCAGTATTAGACAGGAAAAAGAAACTTAAATGATCGAGCATCAGGCCAGTTTTCTTGGAGAAAAACTAGCGAGATTTGACCCTAAGTTCAACAACCAAGCAGACAACAGACAGGTATAACAAGTGCCCGCTCAGATTGATAATAATTGTCAGTGAGAAAGATAACGAAGAGACATGAGAAGGAAAAGGAAGCGAACACTGACAGCCCCTACACTGGGACCTTTTTCTTCTTCTGCGTACGCAGGCTGGTTCTCTCCTGTGACACTCCCTATATGGACAGGCAAGGATTAATCCCATCTACCCTGCAAAGGGAGTGGAGTTTTATGTGCATGACCGTTTTTAATCCCGCCCTTAAGGCAGCCATACTCCATCTTAGGGAAAGGTGCATGCTATGTGGAACGTGTCATCCATACCAACAGCCAAACTGGCCTTCTCTTCCGAAAGTTGGTGATGGGATTTGAGGTGTGTACAAGATGTTATGCGTGCGTTCACACACGGAACCTCGGTTTATGGTCTCGTTCGAAGGACTGTATGGGAAATGGAGTCAGAACTTATGTTAACTCCGAGGGAAAAAAAAATCCCCTGTACCGAAACGGCCCGGCGGAGATTCGAACCGGCAACTCTTGGATTACGAGTCCGGCGCTCTACCGGCTGAGCTATGCCGGCCCCCTACACTGGGACCACCTGCTACATCTGCGGCACAGAACCCCAGGAGAGGAGCAGTCCCTCCCAGGGAAGTGGCTTTCCTGGTCCCTCCTTAGCCATTGCTATCTTTTAAAAGATGAAGAAGCTGCGTGGTGCATTCCATGTCATGTACCATTCACAGTCAAACACTTTCATTTTAAGAGTGTTGGGACTTGCATGATGTGAGACATAAACACTTGACAGCGGACTCCATACAAAACCTTAATCAGAGATGTCCCACCTGACGTGATCTTGGAATTTCTGAAAGAGATTTACAATTTTAATTAATCTGATCTAAGAGACGTTTACGGAAGAAAGTTTTTGAACGAAGTTTTGGTGCGTTTTTAGAAGGTGTATTTTAAAAGAGATGTTTGAACGGCGTGTGTGTACGTGTGTGTGTGTGTGTGTGTGTGTGTGTGTGTGTGTGTGTGTGTGTGTGTGTGTGTGTGTGTGTGTGTGCGCGCGCGAGCGCGCGTGTCTGCGTGTGTGCGTATTTTATAATGACTTGTTAGTTGACTTCAATGTGGTGACAGCCCTGATAATATGGTGGCCCTTTGCGGTCGGCTGGGCTATAAACAACATTACCTTACCTCACCTCCCTACTCCACAGGTTGGTCCACGAAGAAGAAGGCTGTAGGAACAGCTTAGCTCATGGCGGAGGGAGATGATGCTGATAACAGCTTGTGCAGACTTACCTGACGCAAACAACATCTCCCCCCCCCCTCCCCCTCCCCCGTGGCTGGACTGTAAACTGGCCCACGTGCGATCATCTCCCTTGAAGCTTGGAGAGACACAGTGACTAAACCAAGGCTCAAACGTGCGCGAGACTTTGTCTATATATAAAGCCCCCCCCCCCCCCCCCCCTCCCCCTCCTTTCTCCCCAAAGCCACCCTTAGCCGCTCTCCTTCCTCCCGCCGCTCCCCCCCCCACCCCCCCCCTCCTTCCTTCCTGGCCGCCCTCGCAGCTCTCACAGATACAGAGGCAAACAAATATATACACACGCGCACGCACGCGCGCGCATGCGCGATCATACACGCACACACACACACACACGCACGCACGCACGCACACACACACGCACGCACGCAACTCACACACACATACGCGTGCGCTTCCCCCCCCCCCCCCCCCTCCTCCATCTCCCCCTCCGAGCTGTTTTTAAGGGTGATCTCGGCCGATTGGAGAGAAGTCACGTGACGAATGCGGCGATTATTAAACGGATTTCGCCATAGATCGTTGTCCGAGTGTCGGGGCGACTCGTCCAGCCGGTCACAAAGCTGCCACTGGACAGCGGTCCACTGGGTCAGGTTGCAGGCAGGGGGCGGAGGTGTGTGTGTGTGTGTGGACCGGGGGTGGGGGGGGGGGGATACGAGGGAGCCTCCCCGCACTCCCTACCCCACCACTCCTGTTCTTCCCTCACAAAAAAAAAAAACAAAAAAAGCCCATCTCCTCACTCCCACGGACCCAAGTTTAATTAAGTGGAGGGTGATGGAAGATGATGGTGTGTGTTGGGGGAGGAGGGGGGTTGGGAGGGAGGAAAGCGGGGGAAGGGGGAGGGACGGGTGAGGGGGAGAGGGGGGGCGGGGAGAGGGGGGGTCGGCTCCGACTTGAACGGAGACACTGATCCTTTGTGGGCTGGTCCCTGTGGCTTGATGTGTTTTATGGAGAAACCTGGCTCCTATACATACACACAAACACGCGCAGACACGTGCGCGCACATGTACACACTCACGCCACTGTCAGCCCTATAACCCTTCTCCCAATCCTACCCCCACACCCCTCCCAACTCTCTTTCGCTTTGCCTGTATGATACACGCGCGCGTGTGTGTGTGTGTAAGGGGGGGGGGGGGGGGGTGGAGAATGTATTGTTCTCGTCCATGGCATATGAATGGATTAGTCACTTCTCTCCCTGCCTCGGTCTTCCTCCCTTACAGCCCCTCCTTCCCCCCCCCCCCCTCCTCTCTCTCTCTCTCTTCTCTTCTCTCTCTCACTCTCATGATCTTCCTGGTTTTGTTTTTAATTCTTTTTGCCTTTTTTTTTGTTTTGTTTTGTTTTTCGGTCACATGTAATATCAGAATAGTATCTTATCTTTATCACTGTACTCCCCCCCCACCACCCTTCTGAGGGGCTATGGCCTAACAGAATAAAGATCTGAACCTGAGCCTCTCTCTCTCTCTCTCTCTCTTATATTTCTAACAAACACATTCAAGTAAAGAATCACTGTGGATGGCATAACTTGCATGATCGCATTCAAAGACGTCGAATGCCGACCGTTCTGTCTGCCAATCAGAAATCGTCATCCTATTTGGTGCGTGAGGACAAAAAAACGTCATTTGAAATATTTCCTTTTTGACAACTAAGACAACATCCATCTTGTTCACATCGAAGATAAACTGCGCTCAAAACGGAATGAAGCAGAATTAAAAACTCGATTGTTTACTGACTTAGAGATATGACTTTAAACTTCGTCTTTTTCATCTCCGTCTCTTTGATCTATAAACATTCATGTGTATGTCGAGCCAAGTCATTCGTTGAATTCTGTAAACCTGCCAGCCACGATTGGTAGGGAGGATTTGCAGCACTGATTGCTGATGCATTGCTGACCCGTTTCTCTGAGTGTTAATGCTTTAAAAACTTATTTCAAAGGGAAACTAAAGTAAATCCGACAGATAACAGGGAGAAACCAATTACAAGAACAAAACACGACGCGTTTCGACCTGTTAGGTCTTCTTCAGGCAAGATGCACAATATTCAGGACAATGAAAACGAAGAAACGAGCAATCACGTATCTTCTCAAATTCGGCGTAAGATGGACGTTGAATGAAAACGAGTCCGTTGGGAAGGAGACAACGCGAGTTAAAATACTACTACTACTACTACTACTACTACTACTACTACTATACTACTACTACTACTACTACTACTAATGACAATACTCAAAAATAATAAAGAATTGCTACCACTTTCGGTGAGAAGATGACGGTAGCCGTTGTAATAAATTCAAAATGTTAAAAAAAACTTATCATTTGAAAGCAGTGACACATTTTATAGATACACACACACACACACACAATATGAACTTTCGATATGGTTGTGTATAATTATTGCTTGTCACTAGTTCAGACACAGGGTCAGACATGAAGACATGCGTATCATCCCCAAAGACGGTGAAGTGGGCAACAGCCATCAGAAGTTATGGGCGTGTCTTATATTTGTCACGTGGGTGAAGTCACGTGGTAATTGTTCAAGGGAAACGCTATGATCAATCCCAACTCAACTGCGCTAACCACACACAAGCTATTCCTACATTCAAAATCAACATTTATGAATTCACTCCTAACGCGCCATTTACACGATCACAAGTTGTACACTACACAACTCCTAACAATACAACCGAGCCAAACAAATACGAACTAACAAACTTCCGTTAAAAAAAAAAACAAACAATGTCCTAAACTACAAAAGAGAGGAAGAGACTAACAGACACCTATCACCACAGGGCGACCGATTCAACGGTAGGATGGGGCCAAATCGAACGGGAGCAATGAGTAAACTGGGATGGGCAAAAGAAGAACCCACGACACAAGGTTTTAACCCGCCTGACTTACCTCCCTTCTCTGAAAGGCTGCCAGAACCTAGACCAGTCCAACATGGCAGCGAAGCACGATGGGGGGAGTTTTTCCTGGTCACCAACTCTCAATCTGAGAGGGAATATAACAACCTAGTTAAAATTCACAAAAGAACAATATAATGAATAAACAGCAGTACAGGGTTCTAATCCACCTCCAAATGTGACCCCCCCCCCCCCCCCCCCCCACTACGCTACGCTAGGGGTAACTCTCCAACCTCCCACTGCCTATTCCTTAAGCACAGTCACAAACTCCACACCAAAAACAACAGACAACACAAAAGGTCAGCGCAAAAGGTCAAGAAAGGTGACAGCGATCCCGGACGAGCCCCCATGATTGTCACGTGGGTGAAGTCACGTGGTAATTGTTCAAGGGAAACACTATGATCAATCCCAACTCAATCGCGCTAACCACACAAACACCAAATCCAAACACGGAAATACGAGTACAAAAAAAACTGAAACTTTACTGGCACAAAAAAAACCCCATAGATGTTCACACCACGTTTACATACATATATAAGGACGGGTATACACTTACAACTCCATAGGACTATGAATGAATGGGAGGTACACAAAAAAAAAAAAAAAAATCGAACACTCTCTCAACTGATGTTAAACGTCCCGGCCGGATTCTAGGTGGGGCCAGAAGATAAGGTGGAGCTGGAATGCGATTAAAGGGGCCATGGAAGATTTAAAAAAAAAAAAAAAAGGCCAGAAATGCTTGCCAAAACCTGATCCCCTAGAAAAGATTAGGGGTGATCAGAATTGCCAATCAGTAAATCAAAGACAACAGCCTGTGGGATGAGACGGGATTACGGTTCAGTAGGAGAAAATTTAGTACTGAACATTACATAGGAAAGGCCAAAAAAAAAAAAAAAAAAGGGGGGGGGGGGGGGGTCTGGGCAATACCCTTAGAATGGACAGTGTACTGGGGGAGTTCAACTGCTAAGGACTGTAATTAAACATCCAACATTAATTTCACCTTTTTTTGAAAAAAGCTAACAGACGAAGGAACAGTTCACCACAGAAAGGTAGATAAACAGTGCATGGTTAAACCTGGCGCGAAAGAAGGGAGAGCGCGTCCGCCCCGTCAGATACACACCAAGTTGCAGACAGGATAGCGTCCTATCTCCTTTCAAGGAGATACAGTTACACACAACGATGAGGGCACGAAGGTTGGATGGTGAAGGCGAGATGCACTCAAACCAGGCACACAGGCGTGGGGGCGGTCCAACACCTGTATGCGGAGAGGAGAGAGCTGTGACACCAGCGACCCACGAAACTGTAGGGGTAGAGAGTGGGGTCGCCGGCACAACACAAAATGAAGAGATCAGGGTGGAGGTCCTCTTTCCAAGGATGGCGCGCGGCAGACTGGTGCGTCC
Source organism: Conus betulinus (assembly GCA_016801955.1). Lineage (NCBI taxonomy): Eukaryota > Metazoa > Mollusca > Gastropoda > Neogastropoda > Conidae > Conus > Conus betulinus. Next base: position 284,136 of record JADBJO010000069.1, read on the forward strand.
TCGCTCCGACCCAGGGGCGAGGTCCTTGCGGGTACCCGGGAGGAGGCGCGAGGAGGAGAAGGGACTGAAGATTGAAAGAGGAATGGGGAAGGACGACGAAGGAGGCAGCGGGGTCAAGCCGCAGTCACAGCAGCAACCGCGGTACCAACGGCGGCAACAGCAGGAACCGCAAAGGCGGCGAGACCGGCAACGGCTGCAAGGTCGGCGGCAGCAACAGCAGCACACAGGTAAGTCAGCCACTGGTGAGGGAAAGGAGGAAGAAAAAAAAAAAGTCCTGGAAAACACACAAAAGATGGTTTCCCATATAGAACAGGTGCGAAGCAAAAAAAAAACCCGTAAGCACAGACATCCATTACAGAGAGTAACAAGGACAGGCACTGAACACACTGGCAGAGCGCTTGCTAATTTCAGTTCTCAAATAGTATTAAATACAAAATTCCCCCAGTTCAGACACTTTGCTTGCATACATATATACCCAATAAAACGTTCAAAACCATTTATGTGAAACACCCGGGGTTGGCTCCCTTGAGCTAAAAAAAAAAGAAAAAAAAAAAAAAAGAATAATCATCTCCCACAGGACGACTCTCCTTTCGGAAACAAAAGCTGGAAGCGTTAACAGCGCCACATAAACTTATGAGCGCCCTAAATATTAACAAGAATGACAACAACAAATGGAAAAGAAAAAAACCTAAGTCTGGACCAAGCGCATTTACAATAAACGACCACCTACGCACAAAACACGTGTGGCAAGACACATGACCCGGAATATGGCGCAGACGCGCGACAACACGCAAAACACAACAACACTACATATTTGGAGGGGAAAATGAATGACACGCCCTACTGCTGTAAATGAAAGAGAAAA
>JADBJO010000069.1:307500-312500 GCA_016801955.1 Conus betulinus
GTGGGCTTAGGCAGTGCTATGTCTCCAAGTTTCGCTCCCACCTCACCGCCGCAAGCTGGCTCCACCTACGATCGAGCATACACCACCACACCACGACAGCTTGGATGTGTATGTGGTTCGAGTGATGTGGCAGCAGCAGCAGCAGCAGCAGTAGCAATGTGGTGGCACTAGAAAAGCTGTGACTCTCACCTGCTGTCACCACCAGCCCCCCCAACAACCGTTACCTACACGGCGACACAGGTGCGCAAGCACATATGTCAAGTCCCTCACCGTCTGTTGCGATGGCAGCCACCACTTGTGGACCGAACTTCTCCCCGTCGGCAATCCCTCCTGGCAGCGAAAGAGAAAGGAGAGGAGGAATGAGGAACCAAGTCTGGCAGCGTGGTCTCTCAACTCCAGAAAAAGGGGGTGGTGGTGGTAAGAGAGAGGCAGCAGACACAGTGGTGTACGAAGACTGTGCCTAGGTGAAGCAGGTGAGATATCTGACCTGCCCATTTAGGGTTTTATACCTGCATGTGTCACTCACTCTACGACTACAGCCCACCCACCCCTTCCCCCCCCCCCCCCCCCCCCCCCGACCCTCCCCCTTTCCTCTCGCCGTGGGCCCTCCCTCCTCCCATCCCTGCCCTCCTCCTGTTCCCTCCCTCCCCACCTTTACCTGCGTTGCTGGCAGGCTGACGGCGATCAAGAAGCATGCTGAAAGGCACTGCCAACAGCCACGCGCCACGCCATTGGCCACGGGGCTTGCGTGCGCTGGCGTCAAACATCCGGGACAGGGATGAGGCCGGCCACGCGCTAAGGGGGCGGAGCCTACGGAAGTCTCCCACCTGTCAATCATCATCGGCACGAGCCGCTCACGCTTTGGCGAGGCAGGGGGGAAATCACGACTTGACGATGGACGATGTTGCTCCCCCTTCCTTACTACCCCCCCCCCCCCCCCCCCCCCCTTTATTTTTTTAACCGCCCCTCTCCCACACCCTCCCCAACGATTTTTTTTTTGAAGGGGTAGGTTGGGGGTGGGGGAGCTATTCGGTTCGTTTAGATGGTTTCTCAATTCGAAGGAAAGGATTTGTCACTGGAATCTTGTGCTCCAAGTTTCTGTCGAAGCCAGAAACACGCAAGTTTTCTGCGAGAGTTGTGTCAAACACCACTGTACCCACCATCTCTGTAACTATGTACACGCTTATCACACAGCCAGTACTCCCCCACACCACTTCTCTCTCTCTCTCTGTGCGTGCGTGTATGTGTGTGTTCCAAAATCTGTATGTACTTTGTCATATTCATTTTACTGTATATATATATATATATATATATATATATATATATGCTAATTCTCGTAGGATACGTTGTAGTACACTTCCATATGTTCTCTCTTCCCCCCAGCCCCCCCCCCCCCCCCCCCCCCCCCCCCCCCCCCCCCCCCCTCTCTCCTTCCCCTTCGTTATTGTTATTTCATTGTGATTTTTGGTTGGTTTGTTTATTTTAATATTACTTTTCTTTTTCATTTCTCCACTATTTTCATTTGATGTTCCATTATGATTGCATGACCACTTTGTTTGCTTTCTTACATTATTTCATTTCACTGCATGTTGTAGTAGTCCCCACTTATGCCGAGGACTGGATGTAAAAAAAAAAATGCGTCAGTGCTTTATGAATTATCCTCGTAAATAAAGAATGTTTTTTCTCTCTCTCTCTCTCGTCGACCTACCTCACCAAAGGCCGCGGGTACAGTCGGCGACTCAGCGTAAAGCCGCCAACGTGCGGGAGCGTCGTCGGATGTTCCACCTGAACGCGACCTTTGACTGACTGACTGGTTGCACATTTGTATCTGCTCAGAGTTTTGAAATTGAATTCAGTTTGTATTCTGTAGAAAGCTGTTTGCTTGATTTATTTGATTTCCATGTGTCGTTGGATCCCTCCATTTCATTCGGTCACGTCCCCCTCTCTCTTACAGCTGTTTCTTTACATCAGGCGTTTAAAAAAAAAAACACAAAAAGTGTATGTAACGTGAAGAAGACCACCGTTGTTGTGTTACTGTTGTTGTCGTTGTTTTTTTCTTTCTAACGGACTACGATGGTCTTCGTCCCCATTTTGTTGATAGTAAAGTTTTTAAATTTATTATGTAATGCTTTGATATTTATTTTCATTCCCGTTTGTCTTTATACCTTACCCCGTCCCCCTCCTCTTTATTCCTTTTTTCCTGTATATTCTTTTTAATCTTTGCCACCTCATTAATGAAGTTGAAAATAAAATGAGGCAGGCGACAGTAAACAATAAGCAATAAACAAGTAGGGTAAGTCTTGCTCCCAACAGAAAACCTAACACAGAGTAACTTTCATTCAAGACTGGCACAACCTTTTACACTTGAATAAAGTCAGACGAAATACAAAGACGAACAAACTAATAGTGGGGGGAAAAAAAAACAAGCGCAGGCCAACAGCCCCTCAAAATGCAGGGGACAATCTTTGAGCCTACGCTTGAAAGATCCACCCAAGGATGCAAGGGAGATCAAAAGACAAACACAAAGACGGACAGAAACAAATACAAATAACCTCGATTTAATTGAAATTAAGTTGAAAATAAAATGAGGCAGGGAACAGTAAACAATAAGCAATAAAACAAGTAGGGTACGTCTTGCTCTCTCGTAAAAAAAAAAAAAACCTAACATAGAGCAAATTTTATTCAAGACTGGCACAGCCTTTTAAACTTGAATAAAGTCAGACGAATTCAAAAACGAACAATCTAATAGTGGGGGGGAAAAACAAGCTGTCCGTCTTCGTGTTTGTCTTTTATCTCCCTTGTATCCTTGGGTGGATCTTCAAGCGTAGGCTCAAAGATTTTCCCCTACATTTTTAGGGTTATTGGCCTGCGCTTGTTTTTCCCCCCCACTATTAGATTGTTCGTCTTTGTATTTCGTCAGACTTTATAAGTCTTGGATAAAAGTTACTCTATGTTAGGTTTTCTTATGGGAACAAGACCTACCATACTTGTTTATTGCAACTCATTAATGTAATGTAATGACAGAATTGTTAGCCTGCACTTGTCCTGGGATCAGTCTTATTGCCATAACCATTATTACTTGTCCTGGGATGTGCACCTAAACCAGTAGATGTGCATTCACAGAAGAAGAATCAAGTCAACATTTCTCCAGTAGACAGATATCTGCCAGTTGAAGTTTAAAAATGTTGAACAGAGTGTGGAGATAAAGAATGTCGTCGTACAACATCCTACTTTCGCTTGAATGAAGGGTTTCAGGTTATCCAAACTTTGCATTCTCTCCGTAAATACAGACATTGTTGAAAAAATACGTTTTGAAAAGTCGGTAAAATCAAACTGGAGGAGGTGGTGTGTGTGTGTGTGTGTGTGTGTGTGTGTGTGTGTGTGTGATCGGTTTCAGATAAAGGAATTCGAAAGGGAAGGTCACTGAACAAGCGCAGGACTGTCAACCCGCTGTAGGGAAAAAAATGAAACAAAACAAAAACAAAACAAAGAAAACAACAACAACAACAAACACAACAAGAGTAAAAACAAACCCCAAACCAAACCAAACAAAAATACACTTCTACACTTCAGCGGCCACCTGTGTGTTTATGGGCGTGTCCTCTTGTCGTGTCCACTTGTGTTCAAGCATCAGGTGAAAGAGGGGTAGGGAGGGGTGTGAGAGAGTGGGAGAATGGGAATGGAGGGACGGACTTTAGATCCTCTTGAACCCCTGTCACCTCCTCCCCGCTTCGCCCCCCCCCCCCCCCCTTCTCCCTGCCCCCGCCTAGCTCCCACAGACGCCATACTCTCTTCCCTCCCCACCCCCCCCCCCCCCCCCCGACCACCCCCTCCGCCGAAAAAAATAAAAAGTTGAAAAATTGAAAATGAGAGCATTAAAAGCTACTAAGCTGTCTCTTTTTTTTTTTTCGGTGTGTGTGTGTGTGTGTGTGTGTGTGTGCGGAGGTGGGGAGTTAGGGAGTGATGGTAGGAGGCTACGACGGGACACACACACACACACACACACACACACACACACACACACACACACACACACACACATTATGCACACATAACACATAACATATCACACACACACACGCACGTATACACACACACACACACACACACACACACACACACACACACACACACACCATCCTTTCCCATCGTCTAATATCACTTTTAGTGAACAGACGTTAAACAGAATAACAATAACAACAACAACAACAAACACACACACACACATTATGCACACATAACACACACACACACACACACACACACACACACACCACACACACACACACACACACACACACACACACACACACACACACACACACACACACACACAGTCATCCTAGAAACACAATATCAACAGCTGTTGTAGACAGTGTGCAAATTAGGTAGTGTCCCTCCTTCTCCTCCCGTCTCCTTCCTGTATCATTCCCCTTTTTTCACGCAGCCCCCCCCCCCCCCCCCCCCCCTTCTCCACCCCCCCTCTCTCTCTCTCTCTCTCTCTCATTGAAAAACATTTTGGGTGAGTGAGTCAAGGAGTCGCGGATTCTCGCTTGTTCGGAGTGTCAGCGTTTTGCCGCATACCCTAGCTCACGGCGAGCAGGATAGAGAAAGGCAAGAAAGTGCTAGACCGCCTTAGGATTGGCTGCCTTGCAGGCGAGGGAAAGATAATCGCCTACGGTGGAAACGTGCTCTCTGATTGGTGCACGAAAAATATCAACGTTTTCCCGATTGGTACAAAAAAAAAAAAAAAATGATCAAAACGCCGACCCTTCCACAGCAAGAAAAACTTGAAGAAGTAGTCACGTTATATTATTATTTTTTTTATTTCATTTTGTTTCATTTTCTTTATTTTTGTTTTGTTTTGTTTGTTTGTTTCTTTTGTCTCCTCGCCTCTCAAAATGTTCGGCGCAGGGCGAAAATAGCTGAGTTTTGGAGGCAAAGAGTGTGACATATACGCACATAAACCGTTAGCTGCGGGAACCTACTACATTATTGCT
>JADBJO010000069.1:317500-322500 GCA_016801955.1 Conus betulinus
GTTCAGTCACTGGGAGCAACAGTTGCCCTGACTTGTTGGTTAGTTCAGGTGGAAATCCACCACAAACCCACAGGTCAGTCTACACAACCCTGGCATCGTCAGACCAACCAAGGGCACCGGGTCCGTTCGGAGCGCCGTGCATGAGCTGCAACCCGAGTGGGCGGCGGTGTGACGTTGTTTGGAAGGAAAAGTGCATGGATCATTGATGTTGACGGGTTGACGTGTGGCGCCAGGGGCGACAACGTGTTGGCGAGACACACACCGGGCAAAAAAAAAAAGACTCGGCTCTTTGAGGCCTGAAACACGGGCAGCAGCAAGCAACAGCAGCAGCAGCAGCAGCAAGCAGCTGGTTTAAATCGAACTCTGCACAGGGACAACACCTCTGCTCCCCCACCCCCTACCCCCCTCCTCCACACTCCACACCACCCCCACCCCTCCCCTCTTGCCTCTCTCCTGCTTGTCCCTCCCCCTCACCCCTTCACCCCCCTCACCCCACCCTCCAAGCCGCCATCCAGGGAGGGGGAGAGGAGGGGAGGGGAGGGGAGGGGGGGGGGGCAGGTCTTGATGGGCAACCACGTACCCCCGCGCGGCGACCAGCCAGACGTGGTGAGGCAGTGAACAGCCGCTAAAGGCCCCCTCATTGTCAGGCTGTAAAACACAGCCAGGCTGCCCTCCCCCCCCCCCCCCCCCCCCCTCCTCTCCTCCTCCTCGGCCCGCCTAATCCCGCCTTGCCTTTGCCATGGACAGACAGGGGTGGTGGTGGGGGAGCGGGGGGGGGGGGGGAGCGGGGGAGGTGGAGGGGGGTTAGAGGGGCACAGCAACCAGCCCTCTTTTCCTCCTTGGAGCCAGAGTGGCTCGGCCGTTCCTTTCAGGTGTGTCGCCCCCGCCCGTGACTTTTGTCACAGAGACTGGCGGCATCGACACAGCTCGCTAAGACCCGGGCTTTCCGAGGGCCGGTGCTCACAGCAAATCAAGGGGCAATTGTTGGCCGCTCGGTTCTGGAGTTCGCTTCAGACTGGAATGTGAGGCGCACGCGCTTGGTTCCCGGAACTGTTGACAAGGGGTGAGGGAACTGACAGAGAGAAGTGAACGCTGGTCGGGGAGTCTTTGAGTGTAAAAGAAACCGAAAATCACGCGCGTTTCGTTGTTGTGTTTGTGGAGACTTTGTTTTTTCTTTTTTTTTTTTTTTTTTTTTTTTTTTTTTTTTTGAGATACACAATTGGCCAACGTTATGTTATTCCGTGTATTGTTTACAAGCAGGTGGATTATTGCTATTAACTTTCGCCCCCCCCCCCCCCCCTCCTCCCATGCCCTTCTCTCTTTATTCGTGTGTGTGTGTGTGTGTGTGTGTGTGTGTGTGTGTGCGCGCGCGCGCGCGTGAGTGCATTCGACCGTATGTGAGCCAACGTGTGTGTGTGTGTGTGTGTGTGTGTGTGTGTGTGTGTGTGCGCGTGCATGCGCGTGAGTGCATTTGACCGTATGTGAGCAGCGTGGGTGTGTGTGTGTGTGTGTGTGTGTGTGTGGTGTGTGTGTGTGTGTCCGTTGCAACTAGGCACACTGGGTCCAGAAATGTCCGCCGATCATCAACACTAATAATAGTCTTGCACAACGGCTGATTAACTCTTCGGTCCTGGTTTGTTTCCCTGTTCTCCCCCCCCCCCCCCCCCCCCCCCCCCCCCCGCTCCTCTCTATCCCATCCCCCAATCCTCCCCTCCCACCCCCCGACGGCCTGTCCCACCCCAGACTCTCCTCCCTTCCCCTCACAACACACACACATACACACACGCGCGCGCGCGCGCAGAGAGAGAGAGAGAGAGAGAGAGAGAGAGAGAGAGAGAGAGAGAGAGAAGAGAAAGAGAGAAATTATCACTGAGTGCTCTCCCATGATCAACGAGGGTGTGATAAAATTTTAAAACAAGGAACTGCAGCACACAGCCAACTTACAGTCGAGACAGGTTTGATTAATGCTGCTTTCTCTGCGATACATGTACACTTTCCTGCTATGGCTGGTACCATGCAGACCATCGAGTCTGCAAGAAGGTCTTGATGACTGACATTGTCTTTGGTGCTGGCATCGCTTTGGAGACCCAGAGGAAGAAAAGTGACCACCACCACCTCCATCACCACCACCACCGCCAGGCAAAGCTGGCGCCATTGTTGGTTCCGAGGGGGGGGGTGGGGGGGGGGGGGGGGGGGGATGGGGAGGGAAGTGGAGGGTGGAAGAAGAAGAGGGGAAGGAAGATGCCTGTCATTTATTGAGTTTCAGTGCTAACTCATCATGCCTTTTGGTTGTCGGATTTCTTCTTTTTTTCTTCTTTTTTCTTTTTTTTTCGAACTCCCAGTTCTTATAGAAAAGGGGGTGCTTTAGTAGAATGGGAACGAAGAAATGCTGTCTGTGTGTCTGTCTGTCTGTCTGTTGTCTGTGTCCGTCCGTCAGTGATCAAAATGTGTTCCACTCTCTCTAGACAAAACTACCAGGCCGATCTCTCTGAAAATTTGTAGGTATGTTCATTATTGGTCACGGATGATGCCCGATGTCTTATTTTAACCGTTATATCCGTTACTAAAGGCTATAACGGCCCAACGGTTTTTTCTTATTTATGGAGTATCTCAGAAAGTACTCGGCTGATCTTTCTGAAAATTTGTAGGTATGCTTCACTATGGGTCACGGATGATGCCCGATGTTTATTTTTACCGTTATACCCGTTACTAACGGCTATAACGGCCCATAAGGGTTTCTTCTTCTTTATGGAATATCTCAGAAAGTACACTTGGCCGATCTTTCTGAAAATTTGTGGGTCTTTTCATTCTGGGTCACGGATGATGACCGATGTTTACCAGAATAGCTGTTACTAACGGCTATAACGGCCTTAAACGGTTTTCCTTCTTTATGGAAAATCTTAAGCGTATTCAAGATAAACTGGGAGTACTTTGATATGCTTTGTATCTTGTTCTTTTCTTTTTTTTCATCACCTGTTTCAGACATTGGTGTCTTGCTTGTTAATAACCTGGTAAGTCTCCTTCGCCTCCTTTTTTTTTTTTTTTAGCATTTACGGTTGTAGATTTAAAACTGATTTAACTGATCTACAGATCTACACTTTTCAAGTTCTTTTTAATCCACAGTACAAAAATGAAACCCCCCCCCCCCCCCCCCCCCCCCCTCAATTTTGCTGTCAAATCTCCCCTTGTATCAGGCTTCTTTGTTTTGTAGTAAGTAGGAAAACCTCTTTCCTGTGCTTACTGTGTTCCCAAATCAGTTACCTGTCAATGGTACTGCGACATGCACTGCAGTTAGACTGCTGCAATTTTAGGTTCTTTCATGGACTGGCTGGGGGGGGGGGGGGGGGGGGGGGGGGGGGGGGGGGGGGGATGTTCTTGCAGTTTGTTTTGAGGATTTTATTTGCTTTATAGTGCATGTATATCAAGCCTTGATGCTTTAAAAAACACACAGCAACAACAACAAACGACGACGACGACGACGACAACAACATGTGTGTGTGTGTGTGTGTGTGTGTGTGTGTGTGTGTGTGTGTGTGTGTGTGTGTGTGTGTGTGTGTGTGTGTGTGTGTGTGTGTGTGTGTGTGTGTGTGTGTTCACATGTATTCCGTTCAATCAGAAAGGATTTTTTAACACAGAAGTTTTCCAGCTTGCTTGTTGCCGTAGGTTCCTTAATGTGCGCAAGGCACGCAAATGGCCACACGAGAGAAGGGGTGAAAACAAAGAAATAGAAATGAACAAAACCCATGCCCGTGTGAGAAACTAATTCTCGTCCTCCCAAGCGAGTGTGTTTACCTCCACTAGGGCACTTCTTCACGATGAAGCGGGACCCTCGCAATGACCACCAAACAGTGAGGGGAGGTGCGAAAAGGGGGAGGGGGGAAGGGGGGTTGGTTTAGGGGGTGGGTGGGTAGGTGGAGGGCACAAAGACGATCTGGTGTACAACCCGAGAAATCTTGTCCCCCTTGTCCCCCCCCCCCCCCCCGCCCCCCCCCCCCCCAACTTCCCCCCCCCCCCTCCTTCTGTAGTCCTGCAACGTCTTTCAGAGTCTCCTCCTCCTCCTCCTCCCGTCCCTCCGGACCCCCGGAAAGAAAACATCAAACGCCTCTGTGGGGTCATTTCCCCCCGTGCCCCCGAGCCGCGCCAACTTTGATAAGTGCAATTAGGAACGGCAACCGGTGGGCGAACAGCGGTGGCGCGAGCTTGCTCTCTCCCCTGTTTGACGGTCTTGGTGGTGGTGGCGCTTTGCGAATAAGCCTGGCGGGCGAGGGTGCTTGCTGCCCCTCCAACAATGGCTGCCCTCCTCGGGGTCTTTCTGTGGTTGTTCCTGTTGAGGAATGGGCCTCGGCCCTTCAACGGAACCCCCCGCAATAAATTTTCCAAAAACAAAAGCTGGGCGTTAAACGGCTGACTTGGCTGGGATGGTGACCATTAGCGGCGACTGCTTCCTCGCGGCTTTGATCAAGAACGGCAGAGCGCGCAACAGTCACCTGGGGTACCCCCCCCCCCCCCCCCCCCCATGCCCCCTCCAACACCTTTTGGCGCTTTGTGTGTGGCGAGGGTGGGGCTATAACACTAAATCGTACATTTTCTTTTCTAAAATCATTATTATGGTTTTTACTCTCCTGGTATTTTGGGGAAAACATTCCTGCAGTAAAAGATAGCCAAATCGTCTGGCTGTTCATGGATACGGATACGGATACTGTTCCTTGATATGGATACAGATACGGATCAGATGATTTATTCATCATAGGCCATGGCCCCTTACGAAGGGGGGGGGGGGGGGGGGGGGGGGGGGGGGGGGGGGGGGGGGGGGGGGGGGGGATTGGGAGACATTGGCAAAAATATGATGTTATAGCATATTTATTAATCAACAATATGAAAACAGTACAAACTTAAGAACACACTGTGCTCCGGAATTTGAAAGCTTTGTGTGGGTACAAGGCAAAACTTTTTAACAGCATCCCCTTTAGTGAACGAGTTTTTTTTTTTTTTTCAAAGAT
>JADBJO010000069.1:332500-335000 GCA_016801955.1 Conus betulinus
ATCCAGTAGCCCAAACGAATCCCATCCAGTAGCCCAAACGTATCCCATCCAGTGGCCCAAACGAATCCTGTCCTGTAGACCAAACGAATCCTCTCCTGTAGGCCAATTGAATCCCATCCAGTAGCCCAAACGAATCTTGTCCTGCTCTGTAGGCCAAACGAATCCAATCCAGTAGGCCCAACGAAATCCATCCCACAGGCCAAACAAATCCCATCTTAAAGGCCAAACAAATCCCATCTGTAGGTCAAATGAATCCTGTCCTGTAGGCCAAACAAATCCCATCCTATAGGCCAAACAAAAATTACATCCTGTAGGCCAAATGAATCCTGTCCTGTAGGCCAAACAAATCCCATCCTTATCCTGTCCTTAGGCCAAACAAATCCCATTCTGTTGGCCAAAGAAATCCCATACTATAAGTCAAACAAATCCCATCCTATAAGCCAAAAATGAATCCTGTCCTGTAGATCAAACGAATCCTGTCATGTGTGCCTAACGAATCCTGTTCTGTCAGCAAAACAAATCCTGTCCTGTAGGCCTAACGAATCCTGTCCTGTCAGCAAAACGAATCCAGTCCTCTAGACCTAATAAACCCTGCCCTGTAGGCCAAACCAATCCTGTCCTGTCAGCAGGACAAATTCCGTAGTGTGGACGAAACAACAGCAGATAAACCTTAACCAGCGGGCAGGATTGACGCGGCTAAGATCAGGGGACTAGCGAAAAGACTTGCGGCGAAACGATAGGTATCTGATTTTTACAGTCTTGTTTGTTAAGCTGTCACATGGATACGATAGAATAATAACTCGGTGCGTCCTTTATTAGGTGGAACAGAGGTCCAATGAAATACAGAGACTTCATCAGGTGGAAGATACGCTCTGTGCAAGTCAGAGCCTCCTTTGATAGAGTGTATCAAGGGAGCGAAACCTCACACAAAGAGCCTTAAGCGGTTTAGAGGAAAAGACTTCTGCGCGGGGTGGAGACACAGGTAATCGGCCGATTAGCAGTAGTGCCCTCTCACCTGGCACAGATGGTCGAACTGGGTCAAGAAGGGTTAAAGTGGTCAGGTAACTAACTGTCACGTGATAGTTGGCAACCAAGGCGTGGAAGACTGTCCCGAGTTCGAATCTTCCCCGATAGCAAAAGGGAGACAACTTTATCCAGTAGGACCTCGGATTGTCAAGTGAGCACTAAAGGCTGTCAGCTGAAGTTTATTAGTAACCAGATCTTGAGGAACAGGAGTCTTGTGCTTGTTCGGTGGGTATTGCTGTGGGGCACTGTGTTGATGCCTTGTCAGGTTAGCTGATGCGTGTAGACATCGTAGTCATAGCTTTCTGTAGGATGATTACTATGTGAAAGTGGCCCCTGAAGTCGGGAATGTTCGATGTCCATTTGTGCTGAAGGGGCTAAGCTGTTTTGTAGGGATATGTGTAACTGCTGATGTGTGGAAGGATGAAGCTAGAGGGGAATTCATTGTGCATGTGACCAAGGTGGTAGAGAAGCAACATGGACAAAGGCATGGCCCAAAGGGAAATCTGTTGTGTCCATTCCTATATAAACTGAATGGAGAACAATAGAAGAACACCACCATGTGAGAGAGAGAGAGAGAGAGAGAGAGAGAGAGAGAGAGAGAGAGAGAGAGAGACAGGGTGGAAAGAAGCGTGGTCTGGGCGACAGAAGTGGCAGCAAGGTCTTGGCGTAAAGAACAAACTGAGAAAGGATACCAAGTTCGAAACCCAGAGGTGGGCAAAAAAGACACAAAGAAGAAGATTTCTACCTCGAGTCCCCAGGGACAACCACGGAGACCCAGTCCTGGAACCTAGTGCCAGACAACCAAAGGCGTCGTCATCACCCAGTGCGGAAGAAAATTTGAAGTGACTTGTTCGAGAACTGTGGTGTGATGTGCAAGTGTGTGTGTGTGTGTGTGTGTGTGTGTGTGTGTGTGTGTGTGTGTGTGTGTGAACCTGGTTAGGTAAGAAGCCTTTTTAGTTTAAAACCCGAGATGATGAAGTATTAATCTCTTATGCTTTCATTTTTCCTTTTTTGTGCGTAGCTGGATTTTCCATGTCCAATTATAAGTAGCGTAGAAACTGTATTTCTTGTTCTCAGCCGTGTTAGGAGAGAAACGAATGCGTGACATCCCATTCCCAGAGAGAGGCGAATGGTTGGTGGGTGCATGCGTGCGCATATGCGCGTATAAGTGCAGAGATGACCTTGGTGTGTTAAGCCTGACTTATACATCAACTTAGGTCACGTAAGCAATACTATCACGATTTGCCCTGTCCTGGACAGAGTGAAACACAAGGACGACCTGTGCAGGATACAGAGCTTTGATTCATACGTTGGAGGATAGACACGACAGATTATATTGTCTTCATGTGGTTAAAACAAAACAGACACAGCGGAATATAGACCCTGCTTCACAAAAATGAAATATAGACACAGTGAAATATAGCAGTTCCATTGCTACAGGGGAAGGGGGAGGAAGGGGGTGGGAGGTGGTGGT
>JADBJO010000069.1:345000-347500 GCA_016801955.1 Conus betulinus
GGGGAGGATGGAGAAGGACAGTAAAGGACGGGGACGGGGGAGGACAGAAAGGACGGGGGAGGACGGGGGAGGACAGAAAAGGACAGGACAGGATGGGGAGGACAGGACAGGACGGGGAAGGACAGACAGAAAAGGGGGAAGGACAGAAAAGGACAGGAGAGGACGGGAGAGAACAGAACAGAAAAAGGACAGGACGGGGAGGACAGAAAGAACAGGACAGGACAGGATGGGAGGACAGAAAAGGACAGGACAGGACGGGGAGGACAGAAAAGGACAGGAGAGGACGGGGAAGATGGCTGTGTAGTTATGGCATGCATAATGAAATCTGAGCGTGCAGCACGCTCATACCTCCCCCATCTCTCTGTCTGTTTGTCTGTCTGTCTGTCTGTCTCTCTCTCTCCAGTCCTCCTCAAATCACCTTTCAGATCTTTCATGCAAAAGAGCTCTGATTACGTTTGTCCTGCTCACTTCTCAAACATACTTTCGTATTCATTCATTCATTCATTTTTCTTGTTGTTCTTGTTCTCCTCCTCCTCCTCCCCCTCCTTCTCCTTTTCCTCCTCCTCCTCCTCTTCCTACTCCTTCTTCTTGTACTCCACTTGGTGAAAATCTGAAGAAGGCTTGTGGAGCCTCCTCACCACAGACACTGTCCACAAAGGGGCAAAACCAAGTGGGACCTCAACAAGAACCCACGCTGCTTCCACTTGCGAGGACGACCTAAACAGCGGCAACTGCAAAGCAAGCTCTTGAGCATGGGAGGGGGAGGGGGAGGGTATTGATTCAAGACACGTCATTTTCTTGTATCAAGTTAGGGAAATGAAGATTGTGGACCAAGCCGATCGCTGACGATTTCATCCGTCGGTTCTCCCCACCCCCCCCCCCCCCCCCCTCATCCCCCCTCTCTCTCTCTCCTGCTCTCGGAGACTGTGGGGGTGTGAGAGGCAGTCGTGTGTGTGTGTACGAACAAACAATAGCGGTGTTTGCAGTGAGCAGATGATAGCCATCCCTCTGCGGCTCCTGGCCTTTGCTGCTGATGACGCGCAACACGTGCTGCGTCCTGACAACGGGTCTGGCTCGGGGGGGGGTCACCCATTAGGCAGAAAGACACGTGCGCCGGGTCCTAAACCTACCGCCCACGGCCTGAACGGAAAGAGTCGTTCTTAGCAGCACTACCTGTACGACATACGCGTCAACAAGACCCAAACGAAGCTCAGGTGTGGAGCTTTTGACTGTTTACCGCGCTCTACCAGTTAGAGACCCTTGATCCACGCGAGATTAAGACACACGTGTCTTGAGGCGCACGAGACTCGCGTGCCACTTCGCCGCTCACAGGAGCGCGGCGCAGCCACGCTCCGAGCGGCGGTTTCCCGAAACTGGATCACCTTAAATCCTGCAACGGCGACTACAAAGCGGGGGCCGGGATCCCACCACCTAATCTGTAGCGCTGTTGCACAGCTTCTGCAGAAGCTTAGTGAGTAAGGGAAAGGGCGGAGTGAGAGCGAGTCCCTGGCGGGTCGCCCTGTGTTGTCGTGCGTACGTTTAATTAATTCTTCTGCATACACACACGCTCAGCATCGGGGTCTGTGGCAGCCGCTAATCTGTCGCGGAGGATGGCGAGAGGCAGGAAGGAGAACGCAGACCCACGCCGCCGTGAGATCTGTCCAGGTCGAAGAGAAAGGGAGATGTCCCCGTCAGGTTTTTCGACAGCCATATTTTATCAAAGCGTTATCCCCCAAAAACAAAGCCAGTCTTCCCCACACAGATGAATTACTGAAGGAGGTTTTTCGATTTGTTCCTTGTCAACTTCCCCCCCCCCCCCCGGTCTCCCCCCTCCCCCCCTCAACCCGCCTCCTTTTTCTGTGTTCTTGTTAACCATTCAGATTAATCATACTCTCACGAGGTTTCTCTTCTTCTTTTTTTTTTTTTTTTTTTTTTTTTTTTTGAAAGTTGTAACACAAAATTGACATGAGAAATTAACACATGGTCTTTATGACAGGCTTAAGTTAATTTCTGGCATATCAAGTTGCAGACCGCACAGACCAGCCTCGACCTCTCTTACTGCATGATATCGGGTAATTGCTTGATGTCGCTTCAGACCGGCTGTCTTCTACTGATCTACTCAAGTCTTCTGTTTGTTTGTTTGTTTGCTTTTCAATGCATACTTTCTATCATTTTTAAGGTTGTTCTCAACTTCACAAGTAAAATTATGGTAGTAGGTTGTTATGAGCGTCTTTCCCTGTTAGAATTCACACACACACACACACACACACACACACACACACACACACACCACACACACACACACACACACACTCTCTCTCTCTCTCTCTCTCTCTCTCTCGCTCTCTCTCTCTCTCTCCTCTGTCTGTCTGTCTGTCTCTCTCTCTCTCTCTCTCTCTCTCTCTCTCTCTCTCTCTCTCTCTCTCTCACACACACAGTCTGTGTGTATGTTAGTGTTAGAGAGAGTTAGCGTTAGTGTTAGTGTGTGTGTGTGTGTGTG
>JADBJO010000069.1:365000-370000 GCA_016801955.1 Conus betulinus
AAATTACATTCACTTCTAACTCCTTTAGACAAGCACACTATGCCCAAACCAAGGATTGTCTGCACATTGGTTATCCAGAGAGAGAGAGAGAGAGAGAGAGGAGAGAGAGAGAGAGAGAGAGAGAGACTTTCCTATGGCCATTAGATTTCACCTGTGGCTTTTCGCGGTTTGGGATATCTTGGAGACGCTTTGTGTTTTACTTCACGAGGGTGTTGTCACTCAAAGCAAGTAGTCTTCTTCTTCTGCGTACGCAGGCTGATACTCCTGCGGACACTCCTTGTGTAGACAGGTAGGTATTAATCCCATCTGCTCAACAAAGGGAGTGGAGTTTTATTTTGTGTGTATGACCGTTTTCATCCCGCCATTAAGGCAGCCGTACTCCATCTTCGGGGAAGGTGGCCTTCTCTTCCGAAAGTTGGTGATGGGATTTTACGTGCGTGCAATATGTTATGCGTGCCTTCACACACGGAACCTCGGTTTATAGTCTCATTCGAAGGACCGTATGGGAAATGGAGTCAGAACCAATGTTAAGTCTGAGGGAAAAATCCCCCTGTACCGAAACGGCCCGGCGAAGATTCGAACCCGCAACCTAGGATTACGAGTCCGGCGCTCTACCAACTGAAGAAGTAGTCACGAAGGCTGCCGTTGCTCTTGCTCCTAAACTTTCACTTTCCTTGCCTCAGCAGGGTCAAACAAGGAACAGGGTTAAAGTTCAGGAGATGTTTTGAAAGTTGATGTTGATGTTGTGGTCGAGTTATTTCTTGTTGTTACATGTTTATTGAGAATCATATGATGATCCACGTCGCACGATTTTAGCTTGATAAAAAAAAAAGAGAAAAGAATAACAGGACTGTCAAATTTTAACTTTAAAAAGTCATGTTACTAAGCGTTCAAGCAAGCAAGCGCACGTGTGTGTGTGTGTGTGTGTGTGTGTGTGTGTGTGTGTGTGTGTGTGTGTGTGTGTGTGTGTGCGTGCGTGCGTGTGTGCGCGCGCTGCGTGGGCACGCGAGCGGTCGTGTGTATGTATGTGTGTGTGTGTGTGTGTGTGTTGTGTGTGTGTGTGTGTGTGTGTGTGTGCGTGCGTGTGTGTGTGTGTGTGGCATGCGCGCGCGCGCGTGAGCGCGTGCATGCGTGCGCGCGCGCGTGTGTGTAAACTCTCTTGTCAGTGTTTCTCCCCACACTTTCTCTTCATTGCTACTTCAACAGAGCCACCACCTGAAGTGGAGGGAGGGGGGGGGGGGAATCAAACCCCTAGATGGCCACTGATTGGGGACTATGAATTTTCCTAGGGTTCACGGGTCCCCAATGCAGCCCAGTGCCGCGTAACCCCTCCCCCTCCATTCTCCCTGCTGTGTAATGGTGCTCCCCAAACTAATGAGCGTGAGAAGTAATGACCCAGAACAGAGTCCTCACCTACGCGGATGCTTCAGTGATCAAAGGGACACAACTGCGTGTATGCACGCGCGACCATCACCGGCGAGTTTGCGCCCCCTGGAAAGTTCTCCCCGAGGGCTCGGGGGGAAGCGAACGGTCTTTCGGAGGACAACACTTTTGTCTTTTGTGTAATATTTTGGCTTTTGTTCACGCTAGCTGAAGGCGATCATGGTGTGGGGTTGACGGTGAAGTATCGGAGAGAACCATTTCAAATGGACTGTGTTTTCTGCGTCGTTGAGCAAACTGTTATTGACGCACAAAAAGAGTTCGTCCATTCACGAGCCACGTGCTTTTGCCCTTGACCACTGCCTGACCCGCGAAGCTTTGCTTGTGTGTGTGTGTGTGTGTGTGTGTGTGTGCGTGTGTGTGTGTGTGTGTGTGTTGTGTGTGTGTGTGTGTGTGTGTGTGTGTGTGTGTGTGTGTGTGGTGTGTGTGTGCGTGTGTGTGTGTTGTGTGAGTGTGTGTGTGTGTGTGTGTTGTGTGTGAGAGAGAGAGAGAGAGAGAGAGAGAGAGAGAGAGAGAGAGAGAGAGAGGAGAGAGAGGAGAGAGAGAGAGAGAGAGAGAGAGAGAGTAGTATGAAGCGTTATGTGTTGTTCATATACCCTTTCGAGAGAGACTGAATAAACTGTCATTTTATTTCTCTCTCTCTCTCTCTCTCTTCTCTCTCTCCTCCCTCTCTCTGTGCTGTGCGCGTATGTATGTCTGTATGCATGTGTGTGTGTGTGTGTGTGTGTGTGTGTGTGTGTGTGTGTGTGTGTGTGTGTGTGTGTGTGTGTGTGTGTTTGAGTGAGTCACAGAGAGAGAGAGAGAGAGAGAGAGAGAGAGAGAGAGAGAGAGAGAGAGAGAGAGAATAGTATAAAGCGTTATGTGTTGTTCAGATGCCCCTTCGAGAGCGGCTGAGTAAACTATCGTTTTATTCTCTCTCTCTCTCTCCCTCTGTGTGTGTGTGTGTGTGTGTGTGTGTGTGTGTGTGTGTGTGTGTGTGTGAGAGAGAGAGAGAGAGAGAGAGAGAGAGAGAGAGAGGGAGAGAGAGAGAGAGAGAGAAGAATTTCAAAATACGGGTATGTATTAAAGGGCAAATGAAAGATACAGAACATAATAACAAGTCATTGCTTTCTTATACAAATATTTCAATATGCATGGAACAGCCATAAGTAACCACAAGCAGAGCAGTGGTTCATAATTCTGCAGCTTATTGAAAGATAGAAAATACAGAAATAAATGAACAAAGCACGAAAAGCTCGAACAGCTGTGGCTATATCAAAATGGACATCGGTCAAAACAAACCTCGAAGACAAAAGGCAGACGACTGATACCGCGAGCTTTCCGAACTGACTTCATTCGGGTCAAACTTCGGGGTTTCGGAAAGGTCAAGTAGTAACAACCAAGTTTGAACAGATGAAAATCGCCCTGGCTCTGTGAAAAAAAGAGAATGTGAAAAAAGATGGTTTTCTCCTGGAATTTGGGGTCCGTACATTAGTTCAATGCCGAAGGTCAGCAGAAATAGCAGAATGATGCATGACTTATGGACTCCTGTGTATTTCTACGCCATTGGTAGGGCACTAGGATTTTGGAGTGAAAAGTCTAGCAGACGACAGGAAAACGAAGGGTCATGTGGATCGTGTTTGCATAGAAAAAGCAACGGACATGAAACCTGCCTCAGAGTCAGGTATGGTACGGCTCAAGGGCTGGACTGTATGGTGAGTATCTTTTGGTGACTGGCTGATCTGATGTGAAAAGCCAGATGCAATTTGAGTGTAATAGAGAATATATAGCGTTTTGAGCCTAAGCTGTAACTGTGAACTCGGACCTACAAAAGCTCCTTGAAACAAGAGTTATCTTCCATGTTTTGAGTTCCTTCCTTTGTTGCTTTTAGTAACCGTTTGCTTTTCACGTTGATCTTTTTTTTTGTCTGAGACACATGAAAACTCAGAAACAAACTCAAGTCTGTGACTGTTTACAGAATTGTGTGCAACAAATCATGGCAACTCCAAAATACTAACAAGAACGAGAAGGGGCAGGGAACGCGGAGGAAAGGAAGAGGGGATGGGGGGGGGGGGGGGGGGGGGGATGAAGAGGAAGGACAGGTGTGTGTGTGTGTGTGTGTGGGGGGGAGGGATGGAGGGCCGCGGGGATAGGGAGATAGGGGGCCTCGGCAGGGAGAGAGGCAGCAGCAAATGACTGAACATGACAAAATGATGAGGAATTTAAGAAATACGCATCAACATCTGAAAGTGGAAATGTAGAGAGAGCGGGGAGGTGTGAGCGGGGGGAGGGGGGGGGGGCGGATAGGGCGGGGGGATGGGGGGAAGGGGAAGGAAGCGAAGAGAGAGAGAGAGAGAGAGAATGTGTGTGTGTGTGTGTGTGTGTGTGTGTGTGTGTGTGTGTGAAGAGTCGAGTGCCAGTATTTTTTTTCTAATTCAGAAAGGCATTAGCCCATCCAAAGAAGGACTACATACTACCTCCCTTAACAACATAACGAAATAGTGACTACTCACTAGCTCAATGAACAACGTAACGAAGCAGTGGCTTTACTCTAACGCATATAACAACGTACGAAATATAGACCACACACTAGCTCACATAACATTGTGGGAAAACTGCGAAAACTTTCATGAGGCTCAACAGTGGCGTATATTTCAATCGGTAGGCCACAGTGTAAGACAGCACAGTGTTTGATGCCTTTGTTTCTATTGGAATCAAGTAAGACACAATTTGAACATGAAAGGCTGTCTTTAACATTTTGTGGACTAAGACCTTTGCAAATATTTTCCAGAACAAACGACAGAGCATTCAACTAAAGTTCATTGACTACAGTACTTCAAACTACTAAAAATCATTGACTGCAGTGCTTTCAACTAAAGGTCATTGACTGCAGTACTTTCAACCAAAGTTATTGACTGCAGTGCATTCAGCTAAAGGTCATTGTCTGCCGTGCATTCAATTAAAGGTCATTGACTGCAGTACTTTCAACTAAAATATGTTGACCGCAGTGCATTTTACTAAAGGTAATTGACTGCAATGCATTCAACTTTTCATTGACAGCAGTACTTTCAACTAAAGTTAATGCAATGCAGTGCATTCAGCTGAAGTTCATTGACTGCAGTTCTTTCAATTTAAGTTCATTGAGTGCAGTGCATTCAACTAAAGTTCATTGACTGCAGTGCATTCAACTAAAGTTCATTGACTGCAGTTCTTTCAATTTAAGTTCATTGAGTGCAGTGCATTCAACTAAAGTTCATTGACTGCATTTCTTTCAATTTAACTTCATTGAGTGCAGTGCATTTAACTAAAGTCCATTGAGTGCAGTGCATTCAACTAAAGTTCATTGACTGTAGTTCTTTCAATTTAAGTTCATTGAGTGCAGTGCATTCAACTAAAGTTCACTGACTGCAGTTCTTTCAATTTAACTTCATTGAGTGCAGTGCATTCAACTAAAGTTCATTGAGTGCAGTGCATTCAACTAAAGTTCATTGACTGCAGTTCTTTCAATTTAAGTTCATTGAGTGCAGTGCATTCAACTAAAGTTCATTGACGGCAATACATTCAACTAAAGTTCATTGAAT
>JADBJO010000069.1:377500-387500 GCA_016801955.1 Conus betulinus
TTTATTCTCATCGTGCCGCGAGTTGAAAGTAACCCAGCGGATAGAATCCAAACATATGCCCGTTGAACTTAAGGTAGGTTTTTCTAACCGTAGTCTGAATCCAGTAGCACCTAAAACTACAAAATTTCAAAAGTATGTGTGGGATCCAGTTAAAGAAAATGATTTTGTTTCTGCACTTGGATCTGATGTTGTAACTTCATTTTTTGATGAAGCTGTTAAACTTATCGATATTGATTTCGAACATGCTCTAGCCAAATTCAACGAGGGTCTTTCTGTAGCTGGTCAGTGCATGAATAAAGATATCATTATTGGTAATGACAGGCGCAGTCCGTGGTTTGATATAGAATGCTCTGTTAAACGCCGTCAGGTAAGACAGGCACTGAGAATGTTCAGCCAAGTAAAACTTGCTAATAGCCCTGACGCCGTTGACCTGAGACTTAATTACTGTTATTTGAGAAATCAGTACAAAGATTTACTCCGCTATAAGCAGCAGTTATATCGACAATGTGTTCTGCGCACTCTTAATGAAAATGCTAGAGACCCTAAACAATTCTGGAGGACTCTGAAGTCAATAAAAAGTAGTTCTGTTGTGTCAAACTCAATATCCAACACAGACTGGTTTCGGCATTTTGAACGATTATTTAATGAAGAGTTAACCCTACCTGACCCATTTCTCCAGGCTTTCATGCAGAAGATGACCGTTTGCTTGAAATTGACTGTGATGCCAGTTTTCTTGATCAAGATATAACAGAGGGAGAAATTTTAGACTCGATAAAGGCTTTAAAAAAGAAACAAAGCTCCTGGTCCAGACGGCCTTATCGGAGAGTTTTTATAAGTATGCTATGCCTACCGTTCTCCTTTTTCTTAAGAAATATTTCAACAAACTCTTTGATTCTGGAATCTTTCCCTCTGCATGGTGTGAAGCTCTTATTCAACCGCTGCACAAGAAAGGTGATATATTAACTCCCC
The DNA here is from genome assembly GCA_016801955.1 of Conus betulinus. Classification (NCBI taxonomy): domain Eukaryota; kingdom Metazoa; phylum Mollusca; class Gastropoda; order Neogastropoda; family Conidae; genus Conus; species Conus betulinus. Next base: position 378,470 of record JADBJO010000069.1, read on the forward strand.
TGATAATTAGAGGTATTTCCCTGTTGAATATCAGTTCTAAATTATACAGCTACATTCTGAATAAACGCTTAACCAAATGGATCGAGGATAATAGTGTCATAAACGATGCACAGGCTGGTTTTAGAAAGAGCTATAGTACAACTGACCATATATTTACACTCCTAACTCTAGTGCAAAAGCAACTTTCTAACCATCAAAAACTATACGTGGCGTTTATTGATTTTAAAAAGGCTTTCGACCTGATTGATAGAAATCGACTTTGGTCAGTCTTAAAGAAAAAGGGTATAAAAGGAAAGATGTACAATGCAATTAAAAGTATGTATACCGTTGTTACGGCTAGGGTTAAAGTACGGGGAGACTTAACTGATACTTTTTATGTGTCCCAGAGGCCTCAAGCAAGAGAAATATGTAGCCCGGTTTTATTTTCTTTATTTATTAATGAAATGAACTGCTGAAGAAATTACAGAGTATGGTAAGCATGGTATTCCTTTATCTCCTGACTTCATAGAGCTATTCATTCTGCTGTTCGCTGACGATGTGGCGCTTGTTGCGTCCACTGTCATAGGTCTTCAGACACAGCTGAACGTTTTGAGTAAAAAAACAGCAAAGAAACTTGATTTAATAGTGAATCTGGAAAAATCAAAAGTTATTGTGTTTAGAAATGGCGGTTATATTGCTTCAAAAAAAAAAATGGACTTACGACAATATGCAACTAGAGATTGTTAATCAATATAAATATTTAGGTGTTATATTCTCCACTGGCCTTACTTTTTCTCACTGCCTCGAGGATTTAGCATCTAGGGCAAAACATCAGGTCATTATTATTATGAAACTTCTGTGGAAATATCAGAGTGTGTCCCCAAAATTATTCTTCAAACTTTTTGATTGTCAGATCCAGCCAACCCTTACTTATGGCGCAGAAGTATGGGGCTTAACTGCAAACCTCTCGGCTATAGAAAAAATACATTTGTTTGCACTCAAGCGATTCTTGAATGTTTCTATAAAAAACGCCTAATGCCTTGGTTTATGGAGAAACTGGCAGGTTTCCACTTTTATATAAACATTTATACTAAATGCGTAAAGTATTGGATACATATCATTAATATGCCTGACAATCGTCTTCCAAAAAAAGCATAAGATGTTATATGATTTTTGCATTGCCGGGGTAAAAACAACTGGGTTACATCAGTCTGCCTCGTGTTAAATCGTTACGGTTTTGGATATGTATGGGAAAATCAAAGGAGTTCCCAATGCTAAAGTTTTCCTTCAAAATTCAAAAGTCGGCTAATCGATTGTCATTTACAAGAATGGTATAGCCACATAGAATCTAAGGACCGATTTCTCTTTTACTTTTCTTTTAAGCAGTTTTGGGAAATTCCAAATTACCTATTCACTGTAAACAACATGAGCAGTCGTAAAAAACTTGATACGGTTCAGACTTGGTGTATCCTGTTTGAACACACACAAACTGCGGTATTCGAGTGTCCCCCGTGAAGCACTGTGCTGTCCGTTCTGCCCGTGTGAGTTGGAATCTGAATATCATTTTTTTGATAGTATGTCCTAAATACAAAGTTATTCGCGACCGTTACATACCTTTCAAGTTTTATAGACGACCATCAGCTTTTAAGATGTCTTTACTGCTCGCCAATGGAAAACTCTGTAATGCTGTGGTACATTCATAACGAAAGCTTTTGACATCAGATGTGGTAAGACTAATATGATTTAGAACCATTGTTCCTGCATTGTATCGTCAAAGTTGCCTTAACAATATCATGCCGATTGCATATGATCGCGGTGTGTGTGTGTGTGTGTGTGTGTGTGTGTGTGTGTGTGTGTGTGTGTGTGTGTGTGTGTGTGTGTGTGTGTGTGTGTGTGTGTGTGTGTGTGTGTGTGTGTGCGCGCGCGCGCGCGCGCGCGCGTGTGTGTGTGTGTGTACGATGGATAAAGTGAGAGTGAGAGTGCGAAAGAGAGAGAGAGAGAGAGAGAGAGAGAGAGAGAGAGAGAGAGAGAGAGAGAGAGAGAGAGAGAGAGAGAGAGAGAGAGAGAGAGTAAGCGAACACGAATGTTGATTATGCTTGCGAGATTTATTCTTTAGCTTTATGTGCTTATGTATATACTGTATTTGACGATGTATTGATTTCTTTCCCTTCTTGTTTCAGTTGCGATCAATTTCATTTTGTGTTTACCCCCTCCCTCTGTTCCCATTGACACGGGCATGTGGCCTAGTTCAATTAAAACATTTGTCATTGTCATCTTTTCTTTCTTTCTCTCCATTCTTCCTTCTTTTCTTTCTTTCTTTCCATCTCATTCTTTCCTTCCTTTCTTTCTTTCTCTCCTTCCTTCCTTCCTTTCTTTCTTTCTCTCCATTCCTTCCTTCCTTTTTCTTTCTTCCATTCTTTACTTTCTCTCCTTTCTTTCTTCCTTCCTTTCTTTCTCTCCCATTCCTTCCTTTCTTTCTTTCCTTCTCTTCCTTCCTTCCTTTCTTTCTTTCTCTCCATTCCTTCCTTCCTTTCTTCTTTCTTTCCTTTCCTCCTCCTTCTTTCTTTCTCTCCATTCCTTCTTTCCTTTCTTTCTTTCTCTCCATTCTTTCCTCCTTTCTTTCTTTCTCTCCATTCTTTCTTCCTTTCTTTCTTTCTTTTCTTTCCTTTCTTCCTTTCTTTCTTCTTTCTCTCCATTCCTTACTTCCTTTCTTTCTTTCTCTCTTTCTTTCCTACTTCCTTCCTTTCTTTCCTCCATTCTTTCCTTCCTTCCTTTCTTTCTCTCCATTCCTTCCTTCCTTTCTTTCTTTTCTCTCCCATTCCTTCCTTCCTTTCTTCTCTCCATTCTTTCCTTCCTTTCTTTCTTTCTCTCCGTTCTTTCCTCTCTCTCTTTCTCTCCTTCTTTCCTTCCTTTCTTTCTCTCTCCATTCCTTCCTTTCTTTCCTTCTCTCCATTCTGTCCTTTCTTTCTCTCCATTCTGTCCTTCCTTCCTTTCTTTCTCTCCACTCTTTCCTTCCTTCCTTTCTTTCTCTCCATTCCTTCCTTTCTTTCCTTCTCTCCATTCTGTCCTTCCTTTCTTTCTCTCCCATTCTTTCCTTCCTTTCCTTTCTTTCTCTCCATTCTTTCCTTTCTTTCTCTCTATTCTTTCCTTTCTTTCTTTATCTCCATTCTTTCCTTTCTTTCTTTCTCCCCATTCATTCCTTCCTTTCTTTCCTTCTCTTCATTCTTTCTCTCTCCATTCTTTTCTTTCTTTCTCCCCATTCCCTCCTTCCTTCCTTCTCTCCATTCTTTCTTTCTTTCTCTCCATTCTCTCCTTCCTTCCTTTCTTTCTGTCCATTCTGTTCTCCTTCCCCTCACCTGCCGTGGGCGATACGGTCCGCAGGGAAGTAGACCTCTGGCATGACGTGCTTCATGAACCAGCCAAAGCTGTGGCACCGCAGCCGGCGCCTGAGGGCTTGTCGCTCCGACACATCGCCCACCAGGTCCCGCTGGCTTTGCTGGACATGGTACCCCCACGACAGAACACTCAACTATCATTGTCCACTGCCTACAGGAATCGATCTCCACAGAAACCCCCCTCCCCTCCCTCCCCCCACCTCCACATACACACATATAGAAGAAAACAACAGCGATATGAATATTGGCAGATGGTAATTCCCACAGGAATCTAAAAAACAACAACAACAACAACAACAACAACAAACAATACAAACAAACAAACAAAACCTCCAAAGAGGAAGAAAGAAAAAGAAAACAATACAATAATTTAAAAAAGAAACCCTTCATAGCTAATTTCCGCCTCCTCCACCGAGAAGTTTAGAAAAAAAAAAAAGAAAAGAAAAAGAAAGAAAAAAAGAGAAGAGGGAGAAAAAAAAAGGGCGGGGGGAGGGGGGGGGGGGGTCATATAAAGTGAAGAAAGAAATCGCCAGTCGCGACTCTAAGGATCTACCTACAAGACAAACTAAATTGACCACCAAACGCCGAAGGAAGAGAACGGTGAATTGACTTGCTTGTGGGATTGTGTACCAATTCCTTTCGACCCGTGTTAACAATCAGAAAACGTCATGTATTTGATTTATTTGAAATAAGATCATGGCTAAGCATGATAAGAAAGGATTTCCCTTTTGATATCTGGTGATTGAAGAAAATATTCGTTTTGTTTGTATGGAAGACAGAGTGGACTTTAAACGAAAAGAAGCTGTAGAAGAAACTAAAAGTTTTAAACTTCGTGACTGATTTTCATATCTACCTCTGTCATGAATGAATATTAGGTTCGGACTGCGTGATTCGCCGTGTTCTGTAAACTGTCATGTGATTGGCGGGAGAGAACCGTCGGGGTTCTCTTGGGGGTAATGTCCTCTGGATTTGCAGGTGAGTAGACCACGACTTTCTGCAGGTGTTTATGTATGTGTGCATATGCCGGACACTGTGTCCAAGCCTGAATCCTCGGTACTTCTGAAGGCAGTGTTTCTCAGTCTGGCTTTTCTACAGACATACAGATCCCAAAGAGAGAGAGATCCCCGAGACTGTAGTATTGGCGGGCATTTTGAGTCATGATTTTGTAACAAAAAGAATGGTTTTCAAGTGCTCCCGGAGGAGGCATTTTTTTTTAAAAGACCATACTCTTTTCTTGTTACACACACACTGGGGCAGGCTTTCAACCGAATGAATTTTGAGACTCTTAGCTTAGTAGTTCACATGCAATACAGTTTCAGATTTCAGCTGGACCTGACGTGCAATGCAAAGAACCCACCTACCCATGTCTGGTCATGTTTCTCTGTCAGTGCTGGACCAGTTATCTAGCAACACTGTACCAGTTGTATCCAGAATCGACAAGCCTTAATGAAAACTAGTTACTGAATCAGGTCGTTCGAAATCTTTTGTTATTCATTGTGTCATTATAATGGAGTTATTGCAGTTGCCTTAAAACTTCCTTTGATCTGTTATTTTAGGAGATATTGATTCATAAAATCGTGCCTTGGTTTGATGAGAGGTAGCTTCAGACTTGCTTAAAGCTATCTTGTCTTAGTTTTGACAGTCGTCGGCTTGGTGGTGTGCTTCTGGTACAGTTTTCGGTGTCTTTCGAACCGAAAATCGTCATTTCTTCAATACGTTGGCATAGAATTCTGGTCACTCAATTTCCACTGTTAAGACATGATCAAGGAAGGGAAGCAAACGTGGCTTAACCACTACGCTTCTCTGTCTTAATAGAAGGTGGAGCTTGCCGTTCACAGGTGTTACGAGCGTAAAGCAAAACACAAAAGTCAGTAAATGCAGGTGTTGGATGTATGCACAGGCGTTCGAGTCTTGACTTCATTTGTTGGGAGTATTCAAGGGAAGTATGAATAATTATACTACATTAGACCTAACACTCATGTTTGCTACCACATTTGCTGGTGGTGAAGTTTGGCTACGAAGAAGAAGAAGAAGAAGAAGAAGAAAAGAATGGGCGAATTGTCTACTTCTGTATAAATATCTCATCCCTTCCCCAGCAACAACAAACAGGATGGATGTGTCAGCCTATATGTCCTCGATTAGCACAGCTTTCAAGCTAAATTATACATACATGCATGCATGCATACCTACCTACCTACCTACCTACCTACCTGCCTACCTACCTACCTACCCTACCTACCTACCTACCTACATACATACATACATACATACGTACGTACATACGCGTGCGTGTGTGTGTGTGTGTGTGTGTGTGTGTGTGTGTGTGTGTGTGTGCGTGTATGCGCCCGTACGCATGCGTGATTGCGTGTGTGTTGCGTGCGCGTGCGTGCGTGCGTGCGTGTGTGTGTGTGTGTGTCACCCCCCACCCCCTAAAACAAACTTCTCAGCAACGCAAAACAAGATGGATGTACCAGCCTATACGTCGTTTCTTAGATTGTAAAATCAGAATGTCACTCTTTGACGTGTCTCGACTTCTTGCACTGCATTAACTATTCGCTTTCACAGACGAAGAAGAAACGACACAGACGCTAACACACCTGTTTTGGCTTTTTTTTTTTTTTTTTTTTTTTGGGGGGGGGGGGGGGGGGCAGGGGGGAGAAGGGGATGGGGTTGGGGGTTGCGAGGGGGGAGGGGGAAAGGGGGTAGAGAGGTGTTCATGGGAGGGTGGAGGTAGAGGAACACAGTGGACGGGGTTGGGGGGGGGGGGGGGGGGGGGTCATAGCGCGGACGAGCTGTGCTGCACACAGTCAAAGATACCAACACTAACACCGACCTCAGTGACTCGCCTGGCTGTGTAGCTGTAGACGCTGTACTCATCCAGCCAGACCTTAGCCAGCCTCCCGAGGTTGGCTGAGAGATGGCGGAAGAAGTCCTTCGAGGTATGAGGGGAGGAGGTGCGGAACACGTGACCCACGTGCGAACAGGGTACAGTCTCCAAGGTCCCGCCACACATCCAGATCTGGAATGAAGAAGAGAAGCCCAGGATCCGGGGTGTACAGAAGGCGTGCAGTGCGTTACATCGAGTGCACAAGGGGAGCATGAGTACTTCCGCATCAGTGCGCAAAGGGAAGCATGAGCACTTGCGCACCAGTGCGCAAGGGGAGCATAAGTACTTCTTCACCAGTGCGTTAGGGGAGCATGAGTACTTCCGCGTCAGTGCGCAAGGGGAGCATAAGTACTTCTGCATCAGTGCGTAAGGGGAGCATAAGTACTTCCGCATCAGTGCGCAAGGGGAGCATAACCAGTACTTGCGCACCAGTGCGCAAGGGGAGCAAGTACTTGCGCACCAGTGCGCAAGGGGAGCATGAGTACTTCCGCGTCAGTGCGCAAGGGGAGCATGAGTACTTCCGCACCAGTGCGGAAGGGGAGCACAAGTACTTGCGCATCAGTGCGAAAGGGCACGTGAGTACTTACTTCCGCGCATCAGTGCGCAAGGGGAGCATGATCTTCTCTTCCGCGTCTTGGCGGTAGGGGAGCGTACTTCCTTGTACTTCTGCACCAGTGCGCAAGGGGAGCATGAGTACTTCCGCACCAGTGCGCAAGGGGAGCATGAGTACTTCCGCACCAGTGCGCAAGGGGAGCATGACTACTTCCGCACCAGGGGAGCATGCGCAAGGGCAACACGAGTACTTGCGCATCAGTGCGCAAGGGGAAGCATGAGTACTTGCGCTTCAGTGCACAAGGGAAGCATGAGTACTTGCGCTTCAGTGCACAAGGGTAGCATGGGTACTTGAGCACGCTCTATAAACCTAGGCCAAGGATGTCAGATCTATATAAATAAACGTGGCCAGCTTGCATAAATTATTGAGATAAGATTGTCGTTTCAAATCTTTGTCTGTCGCTATCCCAAAAAAAAAAAACACGGTGCTCATCTACCTGTTCGATAGAGATAACATTCAACTGAAGTTTTAAGCAAAAAGGAGTCAGTTGGTGCCTTGGCGGGAGGCTATGATGGTAGATCTGATTTTGGTTGGGTGTGTGACCGCTGAGTTTGAATTACACCAGTCTGACACTTCACTGAGACTTTCCTGGAGACACATTTCTACTGTACGTAGATCACTACCGTTTGTTTGGAGCGACGAATCATCAGCAAATAAATCTGTCGTGACTTTTTCATCTGATATGGACAATGGTAAATCATTGATGAAGATATAGAATAGAAGGGGGGCCTAGTACTGAACTTTGTGGGACTTCATGTCTGACAAAGTCTGAAGCGGAGGTTTTACCATTAAGAAGCACATACTGAGTCCTATCATTCAAGTTTAATTGAAATAACGAGGCTGTCGAGGAATGGTTCAAATTAGACAGTTTCTTTAAAAAAAGAATAAAATGATCAACAAGAGCAAACGCCTTTAATTTTCATGTACTTCATCGGGTCAACGAGATTAAACGAGAGAGAGAGAGAGAGAGAGAGAGAGAGAGAGAGAGAGAGAGAGAGAGAGAGAGAGAGAGAGAGAGAGAGAGAGAGAGAGAGAGTTTTAAGCAGCTAAGTTTCTTTTCGTAAATAATCCCATCGGTACGAATAAGATAAATATCGTTTTTAGGGAGGAAAAAAGTGCACCATGTATCGTGATGCTCTTTGAGTGGTCGAATTCTTCGCGCTTTTTTTCACATTCGGCCTGCCAAAAAGAAGTTCTCAACAATTCATACAGTGTCAAAGGAAGTGCAGCGACCATATGAAGACAAGAGTTACATGATGAGCACACACAAATGACAATCACACACAAAGGTGCACAGTTTTGATGGGCAAAACAGAAAAATCCGTGCCCCTCTCTCTCTCTCTCTCTCTCTCTCTCTCTCTCTCTCTCTCTCTCTCGTGTGTCACTTTTGCTTGTTTTCACCTGTCGAAGGCCTGACAGTCGAAACGCGTTGTCTCTGTATTGACACTTGTATATTCCTCATTTTCTGGTAACCCAGCTTCCAGTACTTTGATTTTCTACAGCTTGAAATTTAGTAATTCATCTAAATGAAAATTTCCGCTACTGTTGGTATCATAAACGGGAATATGAAAGTGGTGATTTTAACACGCCTTGTCATCGTTTAGAAGAAACAAGACGAACAATAATAAGAAAAAGCAGGACAACAACAAATCTTACATACGATGATGCCTGTCATAAAATTTACTACGGTATCACCACGATGTGTTATTCTGGGGCAAATTCGACAAACAATGTGCCAAAGATGTCAAGACACGACATTTCTGTCAGAAAACCTATAGAAGTACAAGAAGTACATGAAAATTAAATGTTACATATGGTTGATGCCACTCGTCATGCACTTACGAAGTTTGGTATTGGCAAGTTCATGGTTAGTGAAATTGGATGGACGTGATGATACCTTTCTCAGGGAAAAATTGTCAGCGATGTAGGAATAACTGTCGACGATGCAAAAGTTTTGAAGTGGATGTCCTCAGTATGTCGGATCAGAACAGGCATCACAGAACACCACCAAAGTGACTCAACAACAGCGCAGTGTCTCCTCCGGCGGGTTTGCCTCACGACCGGCCGTTTTTCACCCTGTGAATTCAGTGCTGGGGAGGCGACAGGACAAACGTCGGTTGAGCTTGTGTACGGGGCAGCAGCCAGAAGGATGGAACT
>JADBJO010000069.1:395000-400000 GCA_016801955.1 Conus betulinus
GGCATGCCTACCCCAAAATTTGCTTTCAGGGACAATACAGACAGAAATCTGGGACACATCCGTAAAATCAGGGACAGAACAGTGTCGAGATAGAAACACGTCTTGCAGAAGGCAAAACCAAACTCTTTTTTCTCCCTTGTTGTAGACAAGGCCACTTTTCCGAATTCTTTATGGAAGACACAACCTCGTTTCACGGTCGTTTTCTTCTTCTTTACTCCTTTCTGACCCATCCGACGAGTCGGAATCCGACTCTGTGTCGGCATCATGTCTCCTCTTCGACGCCATGTTTTGATATGAAAGTGAAAGCGAGTTTTTTTTTTTTTTTTTTTTTTTTTTTCGCGCGCGTGCGTATTACGTCTACTCACTCTAGCAGATGATACTCTTGGCTCAGTTCTGTGCAGCACGATAAGAACGACTTTTTAAACTCCCGTTTTTTTTTTTTTTTTTTTTTTTTTTTTTTTCGGGACGCCCGATTTTTTTTTTTCCGGGACGCGTGTTGCAAATCCGGGATTTCCGGGACAGTGGCTTCTAAAATCAACTTTCCGGGACACATCCCGGATGGTCAGGGAGGTAGGCATGCCTGTAAATTGCGCATATTGTAAGTTATTGCAGGGGTCAGTTCTTTCTTTTTCCCGTGTCGATATTTGGGAGTTACGATGCGTGTTTTATTTTGTGTGTGTGTGTGTGTGTGTGTGTAGTGTGTGTGTGTGTTTTCTGGTCGAGTCATGTGTGTGGTGTGTGTGTGTGTGTGGTGTTTTGTCGATCGACCGAAAGAGGGTGACGTTTGTGCCTATATTTGGCTGTATCCATTTGTGATTTTGTGGTCTGTTGCCTTGGTGATTTATGGGTGATTGGTTGACCAACTATCGGAGATTGGTGCTTGTATATGGTTGTGTCCATATTTGGTCTTGTGTACAAGCTGTTGGTGGTTATCGATTGATGATTGGAGGGATTTATAATCTAGAGTCTGTGCCGATACACAGTTGTTCCCATATTGGGAAGTGTGGTCTCGGCACCCTAGGTGACTTATTGCTGATTGGTCCTCTGGCAAGTTGGTGTTTCGAGTCTGCGTACGACTGTCTCTATCTATGCCCCTATCTGGAGTTTTATCGTGCCGTTCCCTGGGCAACCTATTGATGATTGGTCGAAGTCAGGGTGTGGCCTTGTCAGTTTCAGGGTGTCTGTCAACTCTAAGTGTCGTCTTTTTTTTTTTTTTTTAAACTGTCTGATTCAGTTGTTTGCGACTCCTGGCTCGAGACGGAGGTCTTCTGATCAGCGTTTGGTGAGGCAGTTTTGCCACTTTGTTTAGTGGGCCCAGGAAACCATTGGTGTGTCCCTGTGACAGCTCGGGATTCCAAGAAGAAGTTATCGGTGTGTTAGTGTCTGCCACCAGTGTCCACGCCTTCAAGGGAGCGAGGCTTTCCCCGATCTGGAGCTGCGCTGGCGGGTGTTTGTCCTGTATTGCCTTCGTTGGTCATCGTAACTCCAGGTGAGAAGTGTAGGGCAGGTTGTTCATTGAAGAAGGGAGCTGTGCGTAGATGATTCTGTATCGAAACGCGTCGTTTGTACATAGGGGAAATGTGAGAAGCGCGATTTAGTTTAGTAGGAAAAACAGAGGATCTACGGGGCCGTAAATCGCGCCGGCTTGTAGACAAGGGGGGAAGGAGTGAGAGGAGGTGTCATATGCTTGACGCGCGCTACTGTTTCGGGCGAGAGGTTATCGTCATGCGCGCGCGCGCGCGCGCGCCGAATGTCGGTATGTGCGGCGGTTGTTGTTTTCATTGCATTGTGTTTCCGTCGTTTGTTGACAATGAATTAAAAAAAAAATTCCGATAATTATTGAGTCAAACCATAAGTTCGTATATGAAAATTGATGAATTATAATAGGTTTTTGTTTATTCTTATTTTCTTTTGACTGGAGAAGAAAATTATTTCGTATGCCCTTTTTTTTCATATGAAGGATGGCTGTTGCACCGAAGCGATAATGGGAGGGGGGATGGTGGTGTGCTTTGAGTAGGGAGAAGAGGGAGAGGGAGTGTGACGGTGGTTATTGTAGTTGGAAAGGAAATGGTATACAGTTGTTTGTGTGAAGTTGGTGAATTATATGACATTGGTGGTTTGAATTGATGAATATTTGCGGTGTTATGCATTGATATATTTAATGCATTATGTTTTCTTTTTTGATTATAATTGGAAGTTGGAATAGGTAGTTTTTAGATTTGTTGTGTTATTCTTAAGCTAGTGCAGTGATTTGGTTGCAAGTTGAAATTGATTAGGCGCATGCCTAGTCACGTACAGCCCAGCAGCAGGGGGCTTCGTCCAGTCGCTCCGCTTTTGTTAGTATGTCTGGGTCTTCGTTACTATATATGGCCTCGCCGGTCATTTGTTTTCGATCGCTATCGGTTTTGGTGATACTGCGCTGTTTGATTTCAGGGCGGTGACTGTGGTCATTCATTTTATTATTGGGATTATGATATCATATCGGGGTTGACCCAATATTGTCTCTTATTCAGCAGCGGCGAGTGCTTCCGCTCTCCGGTGTTGTTGTTGAATCGTTTGGCATTCATCATATGCCGTTGAAGAAAACAGTAATTCTTTATCATTTTATAAATTTCCTGTGGATAATTTCGTTGACTGATTTATGGCATCATCCTGTCCCCCACTTGGGTACATACCGTTTGAGGTGTGTCGATTGAGATATGGAATAATATGATGTTGATAGTGTGGGTATGTGAAAGGATGGTTGTTAATAATTTTTGTCACATTGATAGTATTATTAATTGACTTCGTTGATTTCGATATTCCAGAATATGGAGAAAGCCGGGTGTTCATAATAGGAAGTTAACAACTGTTTTTGTGTGTGTGTGTGTGTGTGTGTGTGTGTGTGTACTCTGTCTTTTTATGGATATTGTAGGCTGATTTATGTCCCGTTTGGTAGAATTGTGAGTGCCAGATTAGGTTGTTGGTGTATGTGTTACACTTAGTTTGATGGCTCAAATGCCTTGGCCGACATGAAGTCGCAGAGACAATGGGTTGTAGTTCTGGTGTGCCCGAAGTTCTATGATCAGTTGTGGGCCAAAGTAGTCATGAAACTATTTTATGTCCAGCTGTCGACAAGGTTTGACCGCTCTGCTGCTGCAACCTCTGGTGTGAGGCATCTTACCTGGTATTGCCCTGTTTCCGACTTCTTTCTGGCCGACCTTTAGGTCATCGCTACGAACACTACGAACAACTGGGAGGGGGCGAGCTCAGCCTTCTGCGAGCGTCGGAGCTCCCCCCCTCCTGCTGAGATTGAGATCTGCTGAGCTCTCTTCATTTCTTCAATGTGTGTCACAGTGTACTTTGAATCGGTGACTCCGTGTTGAACCTTGTGACATCGTCGATTCTTCATCGTTCGGCGCTTCGTCTGCTGGGGCATCAGGACCTCAGTGACAGTGTGGTCACCAGCGCACAAACCGTGAACGTTCGTGAAGGAAGGGGAAAAAAGTTGGAGTCTGGGAATTGAATATATATATATAGATATATAGATATATTTGTTATGTATTGTGTGGAAGGGGGAATTGTAACGAATTAACTTTTTTTTTTTTTTTTTTTTTTTTTTTTTTTTTTTTGAGGGGTAGGGTTCGTTGTGTGTCCCCTTTATGGTTCGTATCGGGCGGGCACTTTGGGTTCGGTGGGCCATCTTACCTCTGGATGACCAGCTTCAGTTACCACGTGATAGTCCCTGGAGTATCCCTGGTCCAGTATTAACCTGGGGTGGGTTGGGGTCCTTGAGGCTTCCTGGATTTGAAGGTGGGGTGTCGGGGCATTTTTTATTTTGCATTGCTGATTTTGGTGTTCGTTTTTGCATTATTGTTTCAAGATTTTTTTCTTTTTTTTTTTTGCTGATAGTGTGTGGGGTGAATGTGAATTTGAATAAGATTTGATTGCTTGTTGCACCTATTATTTGGTGTTTTGTATTTTTGTTCGTGGTGTCGGTAGTTTTAGAGTATGGGCGGGGTGGATTAAAAAAAGGGGTACCCTTCTACATTCGGGTATCCATGTCACCGCACTAGGCGTAGTGACAAGGCGCAGTTTTTCCCCCCCCCCCCCTCCCCGCCCACACACACACACACACCCTCCACAGGGTTTCTTATCCTCTTCCTACAAGAAGCCTCCTCTGGTCTGACCACCTCCACCCCCCCCCCCCCCCCCTCGGTGCCCAGAAAGAAGCACGGTGCCCAACCTACCCATGTCGGAGAAGTCGTCGACGAGAAGGACATGGTGAAGGAGGTGTGGGGGTGATCTGTCCAGCACGCTATGCACTGTCCTCAGCAGCGTGGACCACGCCTCGTTGTGGAACACGGTGACCACGCTGGTACTGGACAGGGCCGCCGCTCCACTGTACTGGATCCCTGCACACCTGTGTTGGTGGTCAGTGAGGTTGGGGTGGGGAGGTGTCAGTCTTAGTTACTATCCGGTCGGTCTCAACTGTCCCCTCCCCCCCACTCCCCCCCCCCCCCCCCCCTTTTTTTTTTTTTTTTTTTTTGCTAGGACTATGTCGTCAGAGAATAGAACATCAGAACCTTGGCTCACCCCCCACCCCCTCCTCCGCCTTGCTGTTCAAACACGATATTGGCAAAACAAAGTGAAAGTTCCGGAGTTTGATGGTTAAATGGAGCAAATAACTGGTGTAGATTCATCTAGGGTACACACACACACACACACACACACACACACACACACACACACACACACACACACACACACACATGCCCTGCGCACGCACGCACGCACGCACACACACACACACATGCACGCACGCACGTAGGCACACATGCTCGCATGCACGCACGCGCGCGCACACACACACACACACACACCACACACACACACCACCACCACCACCACTTCTACAACTACAACCACAACAAGAACTACTACTACTACTACTACTACTACTACTATCACTATTATACTACTACAACGACGACGATGACGACGGCTGAGACCGCCACCAC
>JADBJO010000069.1:405000-407500 GCA_016801955.1 Conus betulinus
GACCATACTATTCCTTTCCCTCTCACGTGCAGACTGACCATACTATCCCTTTCCCTCTTTCATGCAGACTGACCATACTTTCCCTTTTCCCCTCTCACGTGCAGACTGATCATAGTGTCCCTTTCCCTCTTTGCGTGCAGACTGACCACGCTATCCCTTTCCCTCTTACATGCAGACTGACTATACTGTACAGGTACAGACTGACCATGCTATTCCTTTCCGTCTGACATGCAGACACCTGAACATACTGTCAAGGATGTGTGTTGTTGTTCTTCTATCACCATGACGGGTAGAAGGGAGAGGGGGAGGGGGGTGGGGTAAGCAGGTAGAGATACCAACAATGTGTGGGAGGTAAGGGGGCACATCAGGCTTTATAAACTCGATGCTCAGGCCATACACGTTTTCCCGTTCGCTCTTACAAAGGGATAGGCGCAGAGGTAGTGTATATCTGAAACAAAACCCTCATAAAAAATGGATAATCTTGAAAGAAATAAGATTGAAATAACTGACTCAAAAATATAGTAATTACCTTGAAAATGAAATACACAGGATTTGAAAAGAAATGGTTGCGAAACGTCAGCTTACACGAACGGGAATTGGTGACAAAAGTTATCTCCCATTGCTTCTTTCGTTTGTGATATTTCCCACGTGATTTTGCATATGGCTGTCGTCGGAAAAGGATATCTTGGTAATAACCTATTTGTTTTCATACAGAGTTACGTAACAGAAGAAGCTTGGTTGGGGTACTGTGTGCGGTGATATGTCTTCTTTGTTCATGTTTTATATGGATAGTATACGTCTCTGGAAACTGCGCGTGCATTTGGCACTTGCAAAAGGAATTACAATGTGTGGTGTAGATTCGAGGGGATCAGCATTCTCTTGAACTCGGCCTGTCTCTTGACCTTTCTGATGCAGTCTGCAGTGGAAATGTCTGTGGGGAGGGAGGAAATGGATTGGAGAAAGATCAATGCTTCACTGTCTTGTCATTCAATGGTTCTGAAACGTCGTGTGCTTGACTTTGTAAATTTCTTGTTTGTTTTCAAAAACGGGCGGAAAATCAGATGGAATAAAAGAAAAGAGAACGACAACAACCATAGCGACAACAATAACAATAAAGACAACAACAACAACAACAAAAAGAAAAGAGAACGACAACAACCATAGCGACAACAACGACAGCAACAACGACAACAACAACAAAAAGAAAAGAGAACGACAACAACCATAGCGACAACACGACAACAACAACAACAACAACAACAACAACAAGCAAAAGAAAAGAGAAACGACAGCAACCATAGCGACAACAACAACAACAACACAACAACAACAACAAAATAAGAAAAAAGAACCACAGCAACCATAGCGACGACGACGACAACAACAACAACAACAACAACAACAACAACAACACCGAACAAACAAACAAGCAAGCAAGCAAGCAAAAAATTATTGTGGGAGAAAAAAGAGTGGTGATGGCTATCAGTGACCTTCTGGTGACCCCGTAACTCCCTTCTGACTATTTCTTTTTTTTTTTAATTGTTTGTCATTCCACAAGACACTATGGACTAACATACTACAAGACAAATCTGTTTTGTCCATAATTATTGTCTTGCGGAATTACTAGCATTTTTTCTTTCATAATTATTGTCTTGCGGAATAACTAGCATTTTTGTCTTTCATAATTATTGTCTTGAGGAATAACTATCATTTTTGTCTTTCATAATTATTGTCTTGCGGAATAACTAGCATTTTTGTCTTTCATAATTATTGTCTTGCGGAATAACTGGCATTTTTTCTTTCATGATTATTGTCTTGCGGAATAATTAGCATTTTTTTTTTCCTAATTATTGTCTTGCGGAATAACTAGCATTTTCTTTCCTAATTATTGTCTTGCGGAATAACCAGCATTTTTCTTTCATAATTATTGTCTTGCGGAATAACTAGCATTTTTGTCTTTCCTAATTATTGCCTTGCGGAATAACTGGCATTTGTCTTTTTTCTAATTATTGTCTTGCGGAATAACTAGCATTTTTTCTTTCCTAATTATTGCCTTGCGGAATAACTGGCATTTTGTCTTTTCCTAATTATTGTCTTGCGGAATAACTAGCATTTTTTCTTTCCTAATTATTGTCTTGCGGAATAACTAGCATTTTTTCTTTTCCTAAAATTTGTAACAATTTCACCTGCAGTCACCTTACCTTGAAACGTCCTTCTGACTGTTGGTGGTGATTCCCTTGTGACCTTATGTCTCTCTGCTGACTGTTGAAATTCCCCCTGTGACCTTATGTCTCTCTGCTGACTGTTGAAGTTTCCCCTGTGACCTGGTGTCTCTCTGCTGACTGTTGGTGATTTCCCCTGTGACCTCGTGTCTCTCTGCTGACTGTTGGTGATTCCCCCTGTGACCTGGTGTCTCCATTATGACTGTTGGTGATTCCCCTGCGACCTTATGTCTCTCTGCTGACTGTTGAAGTTTCCCCTGTGATCTGGTGTCTCTCTG
>JADBJO010000069.1:415000-417500 GCA_016801955.1 Conus betulinus
TTAAGAGAAGGATCACTCACTGAGCTATTCCTCCCCGCCTTTTGCCTTTATTTGCTGCTGCAGTTCCGGTTCCAGTTCCAGTCCCAGATACATAGAGAGAGGGGGGGGGGAGAGAGAGAAGAGAGAGAGATCTACAAACAAGCAAAATGCAGTGCCTCCCACCCCAACAAAAAAAGAGTTAAGTTTCAATGCACTAGAATCTTGTCACCCAAGTTGCACTTCTGACTGCAGGTTTCCAGAGGTTGCCCCAAGATCTTGCTGCATTCAAAAGCGCGGCTCTGGAGAATCTGCCAGATGTCGTACAGCGTGCGGTTGGACACACCGTGAGCCGCCAGGTAGCAGGAAGACAGGATTTGGGCCGCAGACCGATGTTGAGATTTAACCTCCACCAGCGGCAGACTGACAAGCTGCACATCCAGCACTCGGCTAAGCACGCCGGTGATGAAGACGTCTTCTGGAGGCAGCAGGGGCAGGTAAGCGGACGCATTGACCAGGCGAGGCACGAGGTGGCCGGGCAGGACGTAGCAGCCGCCGCGGACAAAAGACGGGTAGAAGGTGAAGGGGTATTGGGCAACGCTGACAAACAACCGATCCCTCTCGTTTCTGTTCACCTGGGAGTCACCTGGGCAAATGAGTCTGCCGTAAATGCTGCTGGGGCTGCCCGAGTGGTTGAGCCACCGGCTGATCATGGTCAGGATGAAATCCACGTTCATGAACACGTCGTCATCGACTTTGGCGATGAGCTTTGCCCGTGAGCAATGGAGCGATGCCCACTTCAGTCCCCCTAACACCTTCCTGCTCAAGTTGCGGTACGTGTCGTCCACATTCAAAAGGAGAACGTCTCCATGGGTTTCAGCTTCTGACGTCATAGCAGCTGTTATGGGGACGTCCCATGACGAACACAACGGCCACCTTGCTCTGAACGTGAGCACCTGGCCACGGCTTTCCCCGGCTGATGGATCCCCCAGGTATTTCTAATGGCGTGGCGGTTTTGATATCTGTCGGGCTGGAGGCAACCAGCACTACCAGGTCCAGGTCCGTGCTGCAGAGACTCTGCTGGGGCAGGTGCACGAATTGGAATATCTCCGCACGTAAGGGGCGTTGTCTGGGGGTGAAGTAGACCTGAGGGTCGTGCCTGTCTGATCTGCGCATCATCAGATGACAGGAACGATTCTTGGAAGGGACAGGTGCTGAGACCGGTTGTATGGATCTCTGGTCACACTGACACACAGGTTGAGTGTAGTGGCGAACTTGGTAGACATAGAACATCAGGGTGAGCGCGACCATCTGCATCACCAGGAAGAGGCAGAACGCTCTTCGATCCTTGTAAAGCATAGTTGTCTTTCTGTGTCTGGAAAAGAAAATAAACAACTCAACACAAATTAAATAGAAATGCCTTTTCTCCCCCTACCACATACAGTATGAACATAACAACACACGATTTTTTTTTTTTTTTGCATTCCCAAACCTCTGCGCCACCTCAGAGGCAGTGCACCCACGCCGCTCATTACGACACTCCGTCCACAGCCACAACCCGGTCGGCCCCGCCCGCAGCCCCGGCACCGGCAATCCCAGGGAGCAGTCAATGTCAAGTCGTCAGAGGCAACCCACTGGAGGAGACACTGCACTGCTGCCGAGTCACTTCGGTGGTGTTCAGTGGCGCCTGTTCTGATCTAACATACGCAGGACACCACCTACTAAGCCCCCTACTGACGACAATAATTGCTTAGTCGCGGAGCCGGCGTGAGTGAGCCCTCCCTCCGGAGGGCGCACCACGTCCGTCTAACGACAGCCCCCATGGACTTGCCGATACCGGTGACCCCGACGGAACCAAATCAAGGCCACAGACGTGGAGAGGACATCGAAATTGAGGTCACCATGAGAGCAGGGCATGAAGGGCCACAGAACTTGAGACATTTTTTTTTATGCTGATCGATGAGAATGAGGATGATTAAGATGATGGCTACGGATTTTCCATTTCGGTCTGAGACTACATGACAGGGCTGCACTCTACGCTTCCTTTCATAATATATCCCGACGTCAACCAGGCCCGAGAGATACAGGCACCTGCAGTGTTGGTCAGGAAACGCATCCATTAACTGTGTGGTCCCAGTCTTCCCAAATGAGTCCACAGCAAACTCCACTCTGGGTAGGAGCCGGTCGGTCGGGCAGAAAACCCACATGACTCTGATGGGATTCGAACCCACGACCTCCCAACCGGGAGTCCGCGACGCTAACCACTTCGCCACGGCGGCTGGTAACACACGACTTGCTGATAAACTGAACTTTGAGGGAAAACAAGTACAAGTAATCGATTCTTCACTGTTACCAGACTTAGCATAGCGCAAGGGGGATGGGGGGGGGGGGGGGGGGGGGGGGGAGAACAACAACAAAAAAAAGGTTAGATAGCTATGCATAAATCGTTGCACCTGTTTGCATACATCGGTTTTTCCTGGGAGCTGCATGCCCTTTTTACTTCTACTTTTTGCCTCCATAGAGA
>JADBJO010000069.1:422500-480000 GCA_016801955.1 Conus betulinus
TGCATGTGTGAACGGCAAGAAACGGTGAGGTACTGCTCTGTCTAGATAATGACATGAAAAAGCGTTGTGTGTAAATGTGTGTGTGTGCGTGTGTGTGTGTGTGTGTGTGTGTGTGTGTGTGTGTGTGTGTGTGTGTAGGTCCACTTGATGAATGTGAAATTAAATTATTATTAACTTTTGAGTGTAAAGGAGTGTGACTGGTATGGTTCTTAATCTAATACCATCAATAATTACATCCCATGAAAAAAATCAAAAAAGCTGTATCAAAGTTCCTGGAAATTCACGTCTACACAATGACTGGTCCAACGCACAGTCCAGATAATGAGGCCGACAAGACACGTGCGCGTGTGTGTGTGTGTGCGTGAATAACAAGGGGTGATCACGCGCGCGCGCGCGCGCGCGCGCATGTGTGTATGTGTGTATATGTGTGGTGTGTGTGTTGTGTGTGTGGTGTGTGTGTGTGTGTGTGTGTGTGTAAAAGTAACCAGGAAAGGTGATCACCTTGAGACAAAAACAATAACCATTCACATCATAGTAATATCCGGAATGATCAAATGAATGGGCAGCTGCATGTGTATACATGTGTGTGTGTGGTGTTGTGTTCTATGCTATGCTGTGGTGTGGTGTGATGTGTTGTTGTAGTGGTGGTGGTGGTGGTGGTGTATGTGTGTGTGTATGTGTGCGTGTGTGCGCGCGCGCGCATGTGTGTGTGTGTGTGTGTGTGTGTGTGTGTGTGTGTGTACGCACATGTGCATGTGCGCGCGCGCGCGCGCGTGTGTGTGAGTGTGTGTGTGTGTGTGTGTGTGTGTGTGTGTGTGTGTGTGTGTGTGTGCGCGCGCGCGTAAGCACATGTATGTGTGTGTGTGCGTGCGCGCGCGCGCGCGCGTGTGTGTGTGTGTGTGTGTGTGTGTGTGTGTGTGTGTGTGTGTGTGTGTGTGTGTGTTGTGAAACGAAGTAAACAAAAAAACAAAAAAACGAAACAAAAAAACGACAAAGAAATGAAGGGAAAGATGAACACAGCACATGATAGATGACAAGATGGGTGGAAAGTACACTCAAACAAAACTCCAACTTCTTCATGTTCATGAGTAGGTTTGTCGACCACAAAAAAACTATATCAGGGCTGATCATAAAATTAGGTTAATTCAACTGTGGCATACAGAGCTATACAAAAGAACGAAGGAAAATGGAGAGAGAGAGAGACAGACAGACAGACAGTAAGTCAGAGAGACAGAGAGACTGACAGACAGTCAGACAAACAGACAGACGGACATACATACATACAGACAGACAGACAGACAGACAGTCTGTCAAGGGAGTGAAACCTCTCACAAATGGCTTAAACGCTTTAGAGGAAAAGAATGCCGTGCGTGGTGGAGAAATAGGTAATGGGCTGATTAGCAATACCCCCTCACCTAGCGCGTACGACCGAATTGTGTCAAGGAGGTTGAAGTGGTCAGGTAATTAACTGTCACGTGATAACTGGCACCTAAGGTAGTGATGACCCTCCCGAGTTCGAAACTTCCCGATAGCGAAAGGGAGGAAAATTTACCACTAGGACCTCAGAGCATCGAGTGGGCGCAAAAAACTCAGTCAGCTGAAGTTGCTTTGTAAACAGACCTTGAAGAACAGGAGTCTTGGGCTTGTTCAGATGGTATTGCCGTGGGCACTGTGTTGATGCTTTGTCAGGCTGGTTGAATGCGTGTGGGCGTTGTTGTCGTAGCTTTCTCTAGCGTAATTACTGTGTTAAAAAGGCTCCCGGAGTTGGTGGGAAACGTCGATGTCCATTTGTGTGTGAGTGGTTGTTTGCTAAGCAATTTGGTAGGGATGTATACAAATGCTGATGTGTGGAAGTATGTAGCTACAGGGGAATTCAGCGTACGTGTGAACAAGGTGGTAGAGAAGCAGCATGGACAAAGGCATGGCCTAAAGGGAAATCATTTGTGGCCATCCCTATATAAACTGAGGGAGAACAACGGAAGACGAGAACAGGAGACGAGAAGAACACCACGAGGGAGAGAAGAACAGAGGAGAGAGAGAGAGAGAAGAGTGAGCAAGACAGAGTAGGGTTGAGAAACACGTGGTCTGGGAGACAAAAGTGCCAGCAAGGTCTTAGGGTAAAAGACAAGTGACTGAAAAAGAGAAGACTTAGTTTGACGCCCAGAGGTGGGTGAAAGAGACGAAGAAGAAGATGTCTACGTCGAGTTCCCAGAGACGACCACGGAGACTCGCTCCTGAAACCTGGTGCCAGTCAACCAAGGGCCTCACCATCACCCAGTGCTGAAGAAAACTTGAAGTCAAAAGTTCGAGAACGTGTGTGGTGTGGTTTGCAGTGTGTGTGTGTGTGTGTGTGTGTGTGGAAACCGCCAGGTAAGAGGCTATCTTATTGTAACCCGGGATTAGGATTGATCTCTTGTGCTTTGATTATTCCTTTTGTGTATCTGGATTTTCCATGTGCAATTATAGCTAGCATAGAAATTGTATTTCTTGCTCTCAGTCGTGTTAGGAGAGAAGCAACTGCATGACATTCCATTCCCAGAGAGAGGTGAATGGTTGGTGGTGGGTGCATGAGTTCGCATATGCGTGTACGAGTGCAGAGATAACCTGGGTGTGTTAAGCCTGACTAATAAGGCATCAACTTATTTCACTTAAGCAATAACGATTTCCCCCGTCCTGGACAAAATCAGACAGACAGATAGGCAGGCAGACCGAGAGATTGACGGACAGACAGATAGACAATAGGGAACAAATGAAATGTTTTACTGTTTATCATCCATGGGCAGTAATTCAACAGGAAATGTGTGTGTGTGTGGGGGGGGGGGGGGGGGGGGGGGGAGGAGGATGGCACTGGGCAGGAAAGATTGAAGGGGGCAGGGGTGGAGGTGGACATGGGGATATATCATTAGCTATTTTTTGAAAAGACATTGAATCAATTATTGCAATAGGAGCAAGCTAAATGTCAGTTTGTGCTTCGAGGAGAGAGAGAGAGAGAGAGAGAGAGAGAGAGAGAGAGAGAGAGAGAGAGAGAGAGAGAGAGAGAGAGAGAGAGATATTCCTTTTGTAAAATGTTAACATACGACAAGCTGCTGAGGATGATAATAAGACAACTGCAATGCATCAATGATATCAACTTAAAAAAAAAACATTTCATGATGCGTATACAAACAAGAAGAGAACGAACAGTACTACAATCGGTTATCAGTTAGCGACAATCAATTCCTTGCATCAATAATCATTAACACTTATTCATCGTGTGTATGTGTGCGTGTGCTTCTGCGTGTGCGTGTGTGTGCATGTGTGTGTGTGTGTGTGTGTGTGTGTGTGTGTGTGTGTGTGTGTGTGTGTGTGTGTGTGTGTGTGAGAGAGAGAGAGAGAGAGAGAGAGAGAGAGAGAGAGAGAGATGCCATCATAATCCTCCTCCCCCTCTTTTTTTTTCTTTGTTGTACTATCGATACACTATCCAAGACTAGAATTATTAATCAAGTGACACTACATCAATAAGCAGCCGCAAATACGGAGTGAGAGAGAGAGAGAGAGAGAGAGAGAGAGAGAGAGAGAGAGAGAGAGAGAGAGAGATTCAGATGATCTAATCATTTAAGGCCATAGTCCCATATGATGAGGGGGTTACCAAAATTACAGGAAAACTATCACAATGAATACAGCAGAATCACGAGTCCCTACAAAAGCAATACAAAAAGGATCGTGATAACATTGTTTCTCTTAACTGAAAAGCTTTATATACATAAAAACTAAACACGAATCACACTCTCTTTCTCTGATGACATTAGCAAGGAAAAACGAAACGTGCATGGTTGATTGTAAAAATTTCCTAGGTATTAGCTGCACACGGAGATCATTAAAAGCAGGGCACTGCAAGACAAAATGAACGTCATCTTCAATTGATTCTTTACAAAACGGATAGAGCAGTTCGTCGCACCTTTTCGTGTTCGTAGCGATTAGCATGTACTTTTATTTTTCAGAGAGTCCAAATCTAAATCTAGTAAAGTGAAATCGTAAATGTTTGTTCACATTAAACATAAGGTACTTTTTAACTAAATGTGAGGAACTATGAACTTTGTGCACATCAAACCTGTTACTTAATAGAATATGGCTTTCCCATGTTTGCCATCTACTGTCGATTAATCTTTGTCGAATTGCTTGAATAAGCTTACATTTTTCTCCCACTCCTTGATATATCCATTCGAGCGAGCGAGCGAGCGAGCGAGTGAGAGAGCGAGAGAGAGAGAGAGAGAGAGAGAGAGAGAGAGAGGGGAGGGGGGCGGGAGGGAGAGATGAGAGACAGAAAGAAGAAAAGGATGGGGGGGGGGGGGGGGGGGGGGGGGGGGGGGGGGGGGGGGGGGGGGGGGGGGAGGGTAAATGGGAAGAGGACAGAAAGGGAGAGAATACATTGCTTGACGATTCATAAGCATATACGAGGCAAGGTAAGGTATTGTTGCTTATAGCCCAAAGCATTTACGACACATGTAGCCTATACTAATTACATTTGTCAATGTACAGAGAGAGAGAGAGAGAGAGAGAGAGAGAGAGAGAGAGAGACAGAGACAGAGAGACAGACAGTGAGAGAGAGGACACACACACACACACACACACACACACACACACACACACACACACAGAGACTGATCGATTGATTGATGACTTGATCTTTAATACTCTAGGATGAGGATTTTAGGTCGAGGCTTAGTCTTACTATCTGCCGTTGTCATGCATATATTATCTTAATACATATCATTCATACTGACAATTCAGTATAACAACATTGTAATGTAATTCTACGGCGACAAACTATTCATAAATGTAATAATGATATGGTGGGTACTCAAACAGAAGGAACGACAACAGCAACAACAAAAGAAGATGCAAAACATATAAACGTACTCCCAGTTTATCTTCCTGAAAAGCGTCACGATCAAACATTCGTCATAATGTATTTGACATCACAATCAAACATGCGTCATAATGTATTTCGTCACTGAGATATTCCATAAAGAAGAAAACCGTTTGGGGCCGTTAGAGCCGTTAGTAAGGGTTATTGTGATAAATAAAACATCGGGCATCATCCGTGACCCATAATGAACATACCAAGAAATTTTCAGAAAGATCAGCCCCGAAGTTTTGTCTGGGGCGAGTGGAACACATTTTGACCACGAACAGACGCACACACACAGACAGCACTCCTTCGTTCCCATTGTAAAGTATTCCCTGTTCTATAAGAACTGGGAGTACAACGAGAGAGAGAGAGAGAGAGAGAGAGAGAGAGAATCAATTACCGTTTAACTTCTCAAATTTTGACTTTCACAGGCGCGGCAGTCCTCAGTATAAAGCATGGTCACAGATGTACAGTGGGCGGAGAGAGATGGTAAATTAGTTTCATTTGTAGATGCCATTAGTAATGAAAGTGGAAATGAAGAAGGATGTCTACAATATTTTTTTTATGAAATGAACTTAGAGCGCGGCAGCACAACACAAAATGAACTTCATTTTCTTCGGCACATTTACAAAGCGGATACGTAAGTTCAAGTTATTATGCTTCTTGTAATGACGATAATGAACAGAAAGATCAGAAATACCTAATTTGAACTTTTGTCATAA
Source organism: Conus betulinus (assembly GCA_016801955.1). Taxonomy (NCBI): domain Eukaryota; kingdom Metazoa; phylum Mollusca; class Gastropoda; order Neogastropoda; family Conidae; genus Conus; species Conus betulinus. Next base: position 428,114 of record JADBJO010000069.1, read on the forward strand.
CATATTTTAAATGATTGTCAATTTCAATAGATAAATATACCGACACACAATTTATAGATCTGAACTGTCTGTAAAAAAGCAAATCGGTCACTTTCATGAACGTGACATGACCATTCTTGCCATCTGCAATCTATCAATCTATTCCGAAATGCACGAAGAAATCCATTATGTCCCCAACGCTCTGTTGTAGCCAAACATAGCCAAAACCAAGCTAATATAATTCAGTCCTCACGTTAGAAACCCAGTTTCTTTTCCCTCTACCATCCAAATCATGTAACATATTATATGCTTTCCTGGGCAACCTTGAAATTTCCATTTGTGTTATTTTCAATCAATAACGTATGCAAGCTGTCGCAGAATTCAAAATACATTGGGTATCTGTTTACTTTGCCGTAGACTAAATCATTAGGTGTTCGCATGTTGACTCATAGGAACTTTCCAACGCAAATTAACGGACATTTTCGCAATAAACAGCAGAATCATAAAGATCCCAAATGTCAGCTCCAGACTAAGCGACAGGTTGTACCTGAGAATCGAACAATTTTATGAACAGTTTTCAAGATTGGTTTTCTAACTATTTTTGATAAGTGTTGCATGATACATAGTAGTGCACGTTTAGCTCTACTGGCAACATCCTTGCATGCAAAAGTAAAGCTTAATTTCGTTGAAAAATATATTCCTAAATATTTATATACGTTGACCACAGGCATCAACACTCCATTATAAGTCAACTTTTTTCTTAATTCCTAAGACAGACAGACAGACAGACAGAGACAGAGACAGACAGACAGACGGACGGAGTGACAGACAGACTGAGATAGGGATGGCGGGAAGGGAGGTGGGGTGTCGAAAACGAAACACAACTCACGGATAAAAGTTGTATCTGAAAACTGCAGCAAGCTTTCGCTTGTAATCCAGGAATGAGACAGCCACTCACACCCACACAGCGTCGTCTTCCTCCGAGTCTGATCACTGACATACAGACCATACAGAAAGGATACTTAATGCACGCCAGGAGGGCTTTATAGGTGTGACAGGTGTGTGTGTGTGTGTGTGTGTGTGTGTGTGTGTGTGTGTGAGAGAGAGAGAGAGAGAGAGAGAGAGAGAGAGAGAGAGAGAGAGAGAGAGAGAGTTCTGCCACAGACGTAAGCATTAACAACGCAATCACGTAGAGAGATATACGGATACGGATGATTTGTTCGACAACGCCGTAGGTCCCTTTGGAGAGGGTGCATAAGCAATATAGAATACAGGCACAGGCAATGTTCACTATCGAAAAACGGAAATGGGCAGAGAAACATGGAAACGTTGATAACAAATTATGAACAATATTCAGATCGAATTTTAAAAGCTTTACATAAGTAGACAGCAAACTGTTTGACGACTATCTTCACGCTCGGATGACATCAGCGATACAAGTGTAAATAAAGTGGGATGGTTTAGATACTTAGTAGGGATTAGCTGGTCCCTAAGATTTTTCAAAGTGGGAAAATAAAATACAAAAAGGACTTCATCTTCTTGTGCACCTTTACATAATGGACAAAGAGATTTCGTTCATTATGCTGTTTGTAACGAAAGTGATGCAGAGACAAATCAGACATCCAAAATCGAAATCTGGTCATGATATACTTTAAACGTCTGTCCATTTTCATTGATATGTAGGTTTGAACACAGTGAAACAAATTGAATTGCCTATACAAATCAAATCTGGTACTATCCTGAATATGTGCATCCCAGAGTTGTCACCTGCAATCAATCTTGTACGAAGCATGCGTAAAAAAAAAAAAAAAAAAAATCATGTTCCCAACACTGACTGAGCCACACATATCCAAACCCAAGTTCATAGAGTTTAACTTTTACCTTTGTTACCCAGTTTATTCTATCCCTTTCATCTAAATCATATAACATTTTATACGCTTTTTTAGGCAGCCTTGACTCTTGCATTTGTGTAAGTTTTGGCCAGTAATGAATGCATCTTATCATAGAGTTTAAACAAATTGGGTATCTATTTGTCTCGCCATATACCAAATCATTAGGTGTTTGTAATGAAACTCGAAGGAATTTCTTCATGGCAAACAAATGAACTGTTTCACAGTGTGACGCCACATTATCAAGCCACCACACTTCAGCACCATATCGTGCAATGGGCTGGACTCGAGAATCGAACAATTTCCAAAATACCTGAACAAATTTTTATTTCCTAATCTAGATAGATGTTGCATTATACATAAAGCAGCACGCTTTGCCCTGTTAGCAAGATCTTTACATGCCAGAGAAAAACTCAATCGTGTAGAGAAATAAATGCACAGATGTTTATATGCATTGACAACAGGCATAATAACTCTACTAAATCTCCATTGCTCACTAACTACTAAATATCCACCTTTTCTAAACACAACAATGTTGCTTTTTGCCATGTTTACCTTTAACTAAAGTGAACTAGCAGCTCGTGAAAGACTATTCAACTGAGCTTGGAGACCAATAACAGTTTCCGATAACAAAACGACATTTTCTGCCAATAATAAAATGAATAGGCCTACTTGTAAGTCTGCAGTAAATGTCGCGCCATGTCTACCATTGGAGACACCTTCTGAGGTTAATTCATTGATAAAAAAAAAAAAAAAAAAAAAAAGGATAGGGCTACATACATCCCCTTGCTTCACACCACTGGTACACTAAATGAAATCTGATATTTTCCCCCACATCTAACTTTAGCTTTCACATTGCTATACATACTCATGAATTTAATTCCCGTTTATACCACTCTTTAACAGAATAGGCCAAAGAATACTTCTGTTCACGAAATCAAAGTCTATTCAAAGTCTATGAAAGCAACATGTGATTTACGATTCAAAGAAAACTGTTTTTTTGCATATATGCCATCAGACAAAACATATGATAAACTGTAGAGTACTTCCGCTTAAATCTGGCTTAACCACCGCACTGTAGATTTTACTGGCCGTGTCGCAGATAGAAATACTCCAATAATTGCTAGGATTACTTACATCACCTTTCTTGTGCAGAGTAAAACCGATTGCTTCAGTCCACCTTTCTGCATAAATTCTTTTATCAAAAAAGAGTATTAATGAAGGACACCAAGAAATTCAAAATTGCATCTGATATACAGCCATGCTTTTTTTATGCTGGACTGACGGATTGAGTAAGAACCATGCCATGTGGTAGCAAACCAGTGTCGGTCTGTATGTGGCCTTTTCGTGCCGATTTTCATCGGCTTCATGTTGAAAAGAGTGAAAAGAAAGCTGGCCACACGTATCGCCATGTTGTCTCTTCTCTTTCCCGCAGTGTGGACGGTGTTGTGTTTGGATTGCTACTCACCTACCTGTTTTGGGGGAGGCTTTTTTTTTTATACTACAGTGCGAAGACATTGAATGCATCCCTGGACCCACTTCTCTTCCAGGCAGGGCTACCACGAGGCGAACACGATTGAGCAGTGTTGGGAGTTCTCGCAGTGTTAGTCTGGAGAGACCCGGGGATCCTCGCTCTTCGACGTCATCGAGTTCGGAGCCGACACTTAGCAAAATCATGGCTAGAATTGTGTCTTCCAGTGTCCAGACGAACGCCAGACTGGAGGAGCTCAGGAAGGAGGTCCACGATCTGCGTGATTTCTAGGTGTCTCTTTCAGACTGAAGTGCGGACATTGACGGATAACTCGTGGAGCTACGGAACCAGATCCAAGACCTGAAGAAAACCAGCAGCGACTTGTGTACAAAGCTTGACAAATGTGACGCCCGAGTGGATGACTTGGAGGGTCGCTCCAAAAGGAACAACCTTAATTTCTACGGCTTACCTAGGAGTGGCAAGGAAATGAGCGCAGAATGTGAAGGTTTACTTCGTGACCTGTTTACAGGCAAACTGTAACTGAGCGACGACGTGACATGACTCTCCTATCATTGCTCGTTGTGTTTTCTACAAACAAAGAGTGAGAATTCCGCAAAGTAAACGTAAACTTCAAGGGTCCAATGTGTTTCTAGGGGAAGCCTTCTCCCGTCGTGTGAGAGACCTCAGAAAGAGACTGTCTCTGCATCTCAAACGAGCCAGGCAGGACGGCAAGAGAGCTACAATGGTCTTCAATCATCTGTTGATCGACGGGGAAAAGTATACCTTGGATGGTGAAGACAGACTGATAGAGGTGAAATAGGATGTCGGCCGTCCTTCTATTCTTTGGCTCGTCGGGTACTTTCTTGTGGGGGTTCACGTGTAAATCGTACATCGCTGGCTGCTTTGGGGGGGGGGGGGGGGGGGGGGGGGGGGGGTGGATTCTTTTTTGAACCCTTGGTGGTAAGAACACCACAGTATTATGGACTGTGGTGCGTCTTTATTTTTCACGCCAGGAGCACAGACACAATCAGCCGTGGCTCCCTGATGAGTCCGATCCAGCGGACGAAAGGCCTAGGAGCAGGTAATACAAATAGATCTGCCTTTTCTGCCTTTGAGAGGGATTACGATGGTTTTTCTCATGAAGCTAGTGAAGAGCTTTCATATTTATAACACATTTTCTTAATTTCATCTTTCATTTTTTTTCATCTTCAAACCCCCCGCCCCCCGTTAAGTTCAAATCTTTGCCAAGTCATTACTGTGATGACGGAGGGCTTTTTGGCCCTGCACTTGTTTCCTCCCCCCCCCCCCCCCCCCCCCCCCCCCCCCAACTATTAGATTGTCCGTCTTTGTATTTGTCTGACTTAATTCAAGTTTAAAAGGCGGTGCCAGTCTTGAATAAACGTTACTCTGAGTTAGGTTTCCTTATGGGAGCAAGAGTTACCCTATTTGTTTATTGAACTTTAACCGTTTAGTTGATCAAGAAAACAATGTGCTGAACAGATACAACCGCATTTAAAAAAAATTGTTTGGAGAGATGAGTTTGCAGATGTGTACTATGGCAATATTTTGTCAGAAGAATTTAAGGAAAAAATGTCACATGCGGTAAGCCTCATAGATATTAACATTGACAATACCTGGGATGTTTTCAAATCATGTTGAAAAGATGCGGCAGAATGCATGAACAAACAAACAAACAAACAAAAAAAAAAAAAAAAAAAAGAAAGAAAGAAAAAAAAACAGGTAATCTATATAAAACGTTATGCAGAGAGAACTGGTTTGATTCAGAGTGTCATGCTTACAAAAAACGGGTTCGAAATTTGGTTAATAAGTTTAATCGTACGCATGATGATGAGGACCGTGTTAGCTGCTGCATAAAAAGACGTGAGTATAAACATTTACTAAGGATGAGAGAGAGAGAGAGAGAGAGAGAGAGAGAGAGAGAGAGAGAGAGAGAGAGAGAGACAGACAGACAGACAGACAGACAGACAGAATATACAGAGAGGGAGGGAGGGAGGGAGGGAGGGAGGGAGGGAGAGAGGAGAATTACGAGAACAACAGATAAGCACTAATGTGCTTTTTTGTGTTGTTCCAATGCATGTGTGTGTGCGTGCGTGCGTGCGTGCGTGCGCGTGCCCGTGTGTGTGTGTGTGTGTGTGTGTGTGTGTGTGTGTGTGTGTGTGTGTGTGTGTGTGTGTGTGTATTTCCGGAGTTGGATCTGTAACATTTATGAACTGAGCATCTCAAAAATCTGTATTTTCATTTATTCAATACTTCCAGGCAGACATGCTCTAAACATTTGTGGTAAGTATGGTGAGGCCTGTGTTTTTTACGCCCATATACACCGGCACACATACATACACACATATGTGTACACATACATGCGCAGATGCGTGCGTGCAGGTGCAGATGCATGCTCACACACAGCCCACGGATATCACACACACACACACACACACACACACACACTGCATAGACTGCCACACACATGCAGGTCCGTGCCCACGCATCCGTGGACACATATACAAACACATGTATACACACACATGTGTACACACACCACATACACATAGAATGATTATTTTGGCACAGCCAATGTTATGTAGGTACCCAAGTCTGACCAGCACGTTGGGCTGATGCGTACGTAAGACATCTGTTAAGTTGTGGCCACGGGACCCTCTTCCTAAATTCTCTCATCTTAGTCATTAATTCGTTTAACCACCAGCTTTAATTCATGCGCAATGCGGTTTCAAAACTTAGCAGATGTGGTGTAGCGTATATAGGCTAGTCCGCACGCAGTGACACCACCTTGATGACACTGAAACTACATTAAATTTAGTCGCGAGACATTTCCAGAGCAGAGGGCATAGTGAAGACAATCGTGTCGCTACAACTGAACTGACGACGAGAACACTTGATACCAGACTGAGAAGGACACGTGAAAGGTTCTGGCGGCATAAGATCAGGACAAACTATCCCAAATGGCCTCAATGTCTGGGACTAGATGAATATAGGGGACAATACTTCCTACGTATGTATGCAGCACACACACACACACACACACACACACACACACACACACGCGCGCGCGCGCGCGCGCGCGCGCACGCACGCACGCACGCACGCACGCACACACACACACACACACACACACACACACACACACTTACTCACACGCACGCACACACGCACGCACGCTTGCACACACGCACGCACGCACGTACGCACATACGTATGCGCTGACACACGAACGCGAGCAGAGACATTCAGAAAGGATGGAGAGGGATGGAGTGGTTGGGAGTTTGGGAGTGAATAGTGAGAGAGGGTAATGAAGGAAGTGGGATATCAATAGAGTTAATATTGCAGTCAAAATGTGAATGTATACAACAGTACTATTTATATGTTTAAAATCGTAAAATAGATTGAAAGCAAAAGATGCATTTGCAAATGATGAAGGAAGGGAAAGGGGTATTATCGGGTATCTTTATTCGCTCCAGTGTAAGCTTGAGCTCATTTCCGGTTGTTTTTTTTAAGGTCTTGACAGACTACGCTAGGTTTTTTTATTTCACATGATGCTCATTGTTACCGTTTCTTCTTTTAACTCTGGTAGGCTTACGTATAGGGATTAAGCATACCAGATCTTAAAGCGGTGAGTGAGAATTCAAGTCAAGTGAGAGTGAAAAATAATCAGTTTCAGTATAAATATGTTGTGTGCTTCAGCCTGGCATTAGTAGGGTCGAGTTATGCTAGAAGAAGGTTTCATACGTAAACCAAAAATTTTGAATATGCTTAGCTAGTGTGTTGGTGGTTTTTTACTATTCAATCACACTTTAATTTGTGTGAGATTTTGGTAAAGATTTTTTAATTTGAAGGTTTTTCGGGAAAAAAGTCACTGCCAAACACGCCACGACCTTCACCTTCCGATCCGGTTCCTGTGCGTGACTGGGCTTTCGAAACTCGTCCACTAGTCAACAACACTTTTACTACTCAAAAATGGACCAAATGCTAAGTCAGCTTGGAGTTGGGCAGCAGGTATTTGTTCACTTCTTATCAATGTTGCAATAGGTTGCATGGACCAAGTGCCTTACAATGAAGCTGGTGGTAAACAAACTTGTAAACTAACTGAACAACAATTGACAAAGCAATGGAGCTTCCATGTCAGAACTTGTATGTCATGTACTACATTCCATTCACGAATAGAATAGTGCAGAGCGCGCGAGTTAGTGAGATGGAATCAGAGGGTGGGCTTCTAAGCTGGGACATTGTCGGTTTGAATGACTCCACTAAGATCTTTCTTGTTCTGTTGTTATCCTAGTCTGTTCGTGAGCGTTACTCATTAAGCAGGAACCCAAATGATCATAGTGTAATGAATGAAGCGAAAGACAGATTGGATGAGGTTATATCTTTAAATCCCAAAGAATCCTGTATGATGGTGAGTTTACAGAGCTTTATGTAGTAGTAGGTAGAGGCTGGTAACCAGTAAGCTGCCTGTAGGCCTGACTTTAGCCGGTTCAATAGGAATAGGTTTATTTTGTTGAATGGACAAAGGTTGTGTGTATATATATTGAGAACATTCCAGTAATGCCTTATAAAAGGTTTTTTATTACTATGGGATTAGAAAAAAAAATAGCTAAAAGTCTGCCGAGATTATGGCAATTTTTAATGATATTAGTTTCAGAGGAGAGAACACTCAAAATTACAAAATATCCTGGAACAAACAAAAGCAATCAAAAGATTTGTATTCTTACATAAGTTCATTCATTTTATGAAGAATTATCAATATTTACACCAAATTGTAAGCAATATGCTAACTGTGATTGGTAAGATCCAGAATGTTGGAAAGTATTATTTATTCCTTGGAGGTAGTAGTATGAAATTCATGTGATGTATTTCTAACAGTAATAGTATTAATCTTACTTTGAATTAGATGCTTGCTCTACACTACTTTGTGATTAGGAATCAGATGACAGTTCTAGTATAATTAATTTGGCTATACAACTGTCACTTCTGCTTGTCTCTGATTCTGACCAGTGAGATGCGAATGCTGTGGCACTGGATTTTCTTCAAAACATATAGTTGTAGTAGTAGTAGTAGTAGTAGTAGGGACTGGCTTCATTATTCTAGACCTCATGGTCTATCATGCGTTTCCTCTAAATTTCTTCACTTTTTTTTTGTCAGATGGTATGCTACAATTAATCAGTATCTTCATTGCAGTCCATCATAATAATAAAAAAAGTCTCAAAAGTTTTGAATCATTATCTAGAAAATTCTTGAAAGTATTAATATCAGGTGCAAATTTAATGGTAGCCAGTAATTCATTCCAGTGGTTAGCAACTCTATATGAAAATGAAAATTTACATTGATTAGTGTTACAGTGCTTTATAAAAATCTTTCCTTCAGACTTTCTAGTGCTCGCATTTGTGCAACAGAAAAGAAAGCCTCAATGTCAATATCATCAGAGCCATAAAAGATCTTATAAATTTGAATTAGGTCACCTCTGATCCTTCTTCCCCTCAGCGAGTGCATATTGAAATATTTCAATCTTTCATTATATGATAAGCTTTTGCAATGCTTACGCAATTTGGTAGCTCGAAATATTTCAATCTTTCATTATATGATAAGCTTTTGCAATGCTTACGCAATTTGGTAGCTCATCTTTGAACTTTTTCTAACATTATTGATTGACGCTTTAAAAAAGGGCTCCAAATCACATTAGCATACTCCAAATGTGGCCTGACATAGTGACAAAAGCTTCGAATAATTTCAAAAAAGAATCTTTAACTTTATCTAAATAAGTAAAACTTCTTTTTATGATACCTAGCATCTGGTTAGCTTTATTTACCACTCTCTGTAAGTGGGGGTCAAATGACAACCTGCTATCGAAGGTAACAGTGCAAGTCTTTTTCTTCAGTAAGAGCTTCTACCTGGTGATAAACGTCATTCTGCATCATTTTATATTCATTATTCTGATTATTATTAATCCTGACATGCAGTACACCACACTTGGTCATGTTGAAATACAGATTCCACGACTCAGACCACTGTCAGACCACTGTTGCAGTATGATTTTGAATGCAAGTACTCTGATGCACCATTGTAAATCTTAGTATCATCTGTGAATATTTTACATGGATTGACAAGGTTATCTGATAGATAATTTATAAAAATTGTGAAAAGAACAGGTCCCAGTATATTTTTTACTACTTTGAGGGATACTGCTAAGTACATTACATTTCTTGGATTTGGCTGCCCCTATTCTGACGTTCTATCACTCAGAAAGTTCTTGATCCATTTTAAATAAGGTGCCACCAATACCGTATGCTGCTAGCTTTATAAGGAGTCTCTTATGTCGAACCATATCAAAAGCTTTTCTAAAATCCATGTATATATATGATATCAATTCCTTGTCTGCAATCCAGCATTGTTGTTATATCCTCTATAACCTCCAACAGCTGTGTGACACATGATCGTTTTTTTTCAAAAACCATGCTGACATTTAGAATATAAATTATCATCTGTGAAGAGACCATTGAGTCTCTGACAATACTTCCTAAAACCTTGCATAAGAATACAAGTAAGACTTACAGGTCTGTAGTTGCTCAGTTCTCATTTTGTACCTTTCTTAAAAATCGCTGTCATCTCTGCTGTTTTCCAGTCCTCAGGCAGTACACCAGTTTCAAGTGTCTTATTAAAAAAATGAACACAGTGGAACAGATAGTTCCTCACATAGCTCTTTTAGTACCCTTGGTGGCAATAGATCAGGACTCTGTGCCTTATTTGGGTTGAGTTGTTTTAATTTACTCTCCACAGCTTTGGGAGTTACTCGAATTTCTGTGAACATTACCCCATTTGAATAACAACCTTCTCTCAAGTCAACATGAACAGTTTCAGGTATTTTGAGGCAGTCTGTATCACGTACTCTGGTCTTGTGTTGGCTTTGGCAAGTAAGTAGCTTGGAACTCCAACTTTAACAGAGATCGCATACAGTCTTGCCTGGTACCCCAAAAAGCAAGTGTCACTGTTACCTGACCAGGGTAAGGTTGTTGATACAGTGTACTACCAAATTTATACCACTGTATTGTAGAGATTTTGTAATTTATGCAACTGTTGAATATGAGAGCACAGATAAGACAGACACACCAGGTGATAAGTTCTATATAATCTCAGCTGCTGCCAGGAAGACTCAAAAAACTAGTTGAGAGTGCTGTTGTCTTTCAAGGCACATAAGGTACATGTATACTTTGCTGACGTAGTAAAAAGAATGTTTTCTTCTCTCTTTTGGTTAATTCAGACATTCATGCCACTTATTTTCTGGAAGCAGATTCTGTTTGTCCAGTCATTTTCATTTCAAAACAGAGGCTAACTTGCTGAACTTTTGTTATGAAGGCAGTAAAAATAAAGTCTAGTGCTACATCATCAGTTCAATTACATTTCTGTTTCATTCATTTTGAAAATAAGATTGATGCTTGTAAAGCTGCTACTTTAGATAGATGTTATGACTATTTGTCAGAAGCATCGATTTGTTTCTGAAATTGGGGGGTATTTAGATTTCATTTTGTTTCTGCTAAACCTTTGTTTACAAGTTCCTCATTTTTCAAGTTCCTTGGAAGGAACTGATAATGATAGAAAGTTATCTTGATCAGTTATTTAAATGGTTGATTTTTGTGACTGGTATACAGTTATTCTGTATAATTTGCCTAGCAAGAATGTTTTGTTTTGTTTTTTGTCAGTGTTTGTCAACAATATCATCAAACACAGTAAAGGCAAGATGTGATTCTTTTGGATTGAAAAAATAATGATAAATATATAAAAGACGTGTGTAAAAGGGGGCACAAACTGGAGAAAAAGTTTATGCATTTTAATACAAAAACAATTTAGAGGCTGCAAAACCTGGAAGGTTTCGGATAATTTATCCAATTTTTAAAGCAACACACGAGATTTTTTTGCTTTGAAAGGTTACATTTTATATGTTATCTTTCTTATATTTTGTCAGCAGGCTGTTGTAAGGCATTTACTATCCAGTGCACATACATCTGTTTATTTACAGCTGGCAAAGTGTTTGGTCAGAAATTGTCTGTCTTCTTGTTCTTGGGCTGGTTTATGTCCATCGTTAACCTATTTTTGTAAGTAAACAAAGTGTGCAGTACATGTTCTATATCTTGTTGCTGAGTATTCTCTCTGATGCCCATTCCGTCTGACATCTTCCTGTTTGAAATGTAGCCTTACTTTTCTTCATTCTCCGTTTCTTGACACCGGATTCCACCCATAAACGTAAACTCTTTAAGCATGAGAAGAGGCTGTAGTATTTGTCATGCTGGTTTCTTCTAAGAATGATTACACATTGCAGGACTGAATTATGTGTGCTGGATACCTCTGTTTAACCACCACCTGCATGTCTCAAGGTGTTGAAATGTATCTTGCTATGAAGTCTGCTGCAGTATTATATATAGCTGTATTTTTTTTTATCATGATAAGTATGTCCTTTCATTGGTGAGAATCAGTGTAGTACTACTGCTATTTACCACTGATGTTGTGAGAGGCAGTAAGACATAGACCAACCATGCTCACCAGGAGAAAAAAGGGTCAATTTCTTCCAGCTCTGAAGCCTCTGGCACATACTCCGCATTTCCTGGCAAGACAGGATGACCGACACCGAAGTCCTGTCTTGCGCTAGCCTCCCTACCATCCTGCTGAGACTGCATTGGCTGGGCCAGGATGCTGCATGAAGGATGGTCGCATCCCAAAAGAGGTCCTCTATGGAGAGCTTGCCATAGGGCAGAAAAGCACTAGCTCCCCACAGCTGAGATGCAAAGACGTTTGCAAAAGAGACATGAAGGCGTTCGAGATCGGCACAGTCCTGGGAGGACCTTGCAGCAGACCATAACAGCTGGAGAATCACACTCAAGAAACAGTTGCAGAGATTGGCAAAGACAAACTGACGGCTGCTGCAGCAGAAAAGTGAGCCCCGCAGAAAGGGGATGACAGCCAACAAACCAGTGTCAACATACAGATGTGACTGCTGCGACAGAGACTGCCACTCTTGCATTGGTCTCTACAGCACAGGCGACTCAGCTCAGGTCAAGCAGACAGCCCAGATAGATAGTTAAATCTTAGGTTGGATATACTCTATCCATGGTCAGTACGAACAACTGAAGCCTACTACTACTATGGGAGGGGTTTTCAGTATTATACTATTACACTAAATTCAGAAGCAAAAGGCAAGTTCATCCTTCTGGGTAGGATCAAGCATTTTACAGAAGTGTAAATAAAGAACATTGAAATTTGTAGTAAATTTGCAAATTTCTAGTATTGATGGTTCCACTGATAGTAATACAGTCATACTGGCGCTAACTTCTCTCTTTGATGAATCAGGTTCTATTTCTACAACTAGTACTACTGCTGCTGTTTATACAGTTATAACATGTTAGTACTTGTTATGTAGTCATTGTGTTTTCAAGAAAACATATATACTGCTTCAAGAAGTATATATATGTTTTGCATGAAAAGCTTGTACTCATCGCAAGTACTACTTGAAAGTAGTACTGTGATGATGAGTAGGGGTGGCAGGTGTGGTCTCGAGGTGAAAGACTCAGAATGTTTTCTCTTTTAGAGATGGAGTAGTTTGTGTATTAAAATTTCACCACCACCCTATCTCGTTAGTGATGGAAGGAGCAACTTTCTGGTACTAGTTCATCGAGAGACATTTATGCTTTTCTCTGGACTGTTAGAAAAAGTCATCAGTGGCTCAAGAATAACTCCTCTTAGGCTTGTGCACTTAATGAAAGATACTTGTGCTCCAGGTAACAGAGATAAGTTCAAACATGAAAAAGGTATGAGCAACAAATAACTGACACAAGTTCAGTGCAATTTCACACACCAAACTTTACATGCATTTACAAGAGCGAAATACACAAGTCCATGGAACTTCAGTAACATCAGTGATTTTCGGGCTGAAGTTTTTTTTCCCGCTTTACCTCGTCGTAAAGAGAGGGAATGTACTTGATGAGTTGAGTTGTAGTCCAAGGGGTTTTGCAGCACTTGGCGTTTTAGCTGGAGAGGTGTGTGGATCTCTCTGGTTGCTGTTTACTGGTCCACCTTTAGGCAGACTGATCCGTTTGATCCATTTGGCCACGTGGTAGCATGGATTCTTGATCTGTGCTGGACCAGTTGCTGGAAGCCTATGAATTCAGGGTAGTTCTTCTGGGTTGATCAGTGAAACTTAATACAGGATCTTGAGAGTAGGAGAGATGAACATTCCCGTATCTGGCATACATTGGTGTTCATTTTTCTTTTTTTTTTTTTTTTTTTTTTTCTTTTTTTTTTTTTTTTTGCTGTCCCTACCTCTGTGCCACCTCAGTGGCTGTGCACCCATGCCGCTCATTCTGACACACCGTCCACAGCCACAGTCCTGGTTGGTCCCGTCGCAGCCCTGGCACCGGCAATCCACAGGGAGCAGTCAGTGTCAGGTTGTCAAGAGGCAACCCACCAGAGGAGACATTGCTCTGCTGCCGAGTCACTTTGGTGGTGTTCAGTGGCGCACGATCGATCCAACATAAACTGGACACCACCTACTAAGCCCCTACTGACGACAGTAATTGCTTAGTTGCGGAGCCGGCGTGAGTGAGTTCTCCCTCCTGCGGGCGCCACCACATCTGCCCAACAACAGCCCCCTATGGACTCTCCGATGCCAGTGACCCTGACGGAACCCAAACCAAGGTCACAGATGTGGAGAGGACATCGAATGGAGAGGTCACCATGAGAGCAGGGCATATAGGGCCACAGAATTTGAGACTTTTTTTTTTTGCTAATCGATGAGAATGAGGATGATAAAGATGATGCTACGGTTGTCCATTTTGGGTCTGAGACTGTATGACAGGGCTGTACTCTGTCTATGCTTCCTTTCATAATACATATTGGCATCAACCAGGCCCGAGAGATACAGACACCCACAGTGTTGGTCCAGAAATTTGAGCAACACTGTCAGAGAGAAATCCATTAAGTGGATGAAACTCAACTGTGTGGGCCCAGTCTTCCCAACTAAGCCCGTAGTAAACTCAACTGTGGGTAGGAGCCAGTTGGGGCAGAAAAAATCCCACATGACTCTGATGGGAATCGAATCTGTGACCTCCCAGCCGGAAGTTCGCCAGGCTTACGCTAACGGCTTTGCCACAGCGGCTGGTTACATCGATGTTCTTTGTTGGCTCACTGTCTGTGATCATTCTTACAGCATTTGGTGGAGCAGTGAAGTGAGGAGGCTTGTTCTCTGCTTTTTGTCTGCTAAGCTACACATCAGGTCTCTGATGCCTGGCCATCAGGAGAACATGACAACAAATAGTCTCATATAGAAAAAAAAAGAAAGGTGGGGAGGGGTCAGTAATCTGAGGGGGTGGGGGAGAGAGATCGATCTGGAATGAGTCATTCCCCACCACCTGCAGTGTGAGGTAATGTGCTGGCAATTAGACAGGACAATCTCTCGGATGTTGGAGGTGTTTTTAACCTTTATGCTAATGAACAAAGCAATGATGCCCACGCCAGGGAGACATGTGCGGGGTTTGGACATCTGGCCAGTCCATGTAATTGCATAATGCATAGGTAGATCGTGTGACAGCTTTTGGCCTTTGTTCCAGTAACTAGGGTCAGTGTGGAAGGGAAAGGAGATGGGAGTTCGGCAGCTTCTCTGAAGTAGAGGAGGAGGATGACAGAATCCTTCCCCATCCATGAGCGGTCACTGCATGATTCGATAAGGGAAAGGGAACACAGATGTGTAGTTGACACTTCGCTCAACAGTCACCTAAAACAACCTCTGTCCCATTGTCGTCAGCACGACGTGATTACCATGGTTTTGATTTACATCGAACGTCAACCAGACAGACCAAGGAAGAGCGTCAGAGGAGGTGGAGCTGAGGGAGTGAAGGTGGAGACAGACACATGACATAAATGATATAATCCTAACTGCAGTTTGTGGGGAGAGAGAGAGAGAGAGAGAGGGATGACAGGTTTCGATTGTCGCATCACACTACTACTGCCGTGATAACTTATGCTTCATTTTCACTCCTTGGCATGTAGAAATGCATAAAAGTTTAAAATGAAACAAAGAAAGGAGTGTTTTAAGGTTTTGTTTTTTTATTCTTTCAGGACTTTTACAGGACTGTAATACGTAGTCTGAGTGAGTTGATTTAGTCATGTTAATTTCATTTTTTGTTGTTGTTCAAAGCATGTTAGAGACCCCAAGACTGAGTTTGGCCTTTAGAAAATATCATTTGATAACATTTAATAACGTAACGCTCTTCATGTTCCTATGTTTCAGCAACGCATGATGAATACTGTCCTATCCCTCCTGGACCAGCTATGCCCAACCCATCAGTCGACAGAGAGAGAATTTACACCTGGATTAATGAACTAACAAGCCCAGAAACCAGAGAGAATGCCTTGCTAGAACTAAGGTATGCTTGTGAACGTGTGTGTTTGTGTGTAATGTAAGTTGAAATTCATGGGTATTGCTCTCTCTCTCTCTCTCTCTCTCTCTGTCTCTCTCTTTCTCTCTCTCTCTCACACACACACACGCACGCACGCACGCACATACACACACACACACACACACACAAACATGCACACAGGTACATATATACACACATGCACACACATACACACTCATATGCACTCTCTCTCTCTCTCTCTCTCTCTCTCTCTCTCTCTCTCACTCTCACACACACACACACACACACACACACACACTGTCTGTCTGTCTCTCTTTCTCTGTCTCTCTCTCTCTCTCTCTCTCTCTCTCTCTCTCTTATATCAGTTGAAGGCCCATGAACAAAATTGTCTTAATTTGTTATACCAATCAGGGTTCGTACACTCCTTGAAACTCCTTGAATTCTGACAGGGAATTTCAATACCTTTAAAACCTTTTGAAAATCAATAAAATGTGGTTCTGTTGACCAAACCTCCTTGAAAACCTTTGTAAATCAAGCCATCAGCTCCAAAAATCTTTAATGTGGCAAAAAGAAATGGCAGTTTGATTTTTATGCGTTCAGGTTAATGAAAAAACTATTTTCAAACAAATTTTTACAAACATCGTCGTGATCCTGTGATCGTCTGTGATTTTACCAAAGGAGATAATTTGTAACGTCATCAAAATGGATGAAGTTACAAATTATCTCCCTTGGTTGAATCGCCGACGACAATCTAGGATCGCGACGATGTTTGTAAAAAAAATGTTTTTTAAAATGATTTTTTTTCATCAACCTGAACGCAGTAAAAATCAGACTGCCATTTCTCTTTTCATTTTTATGCGCATATGCAAGTAGTGTGGAGAGGTGGCATGAAAATTTTACCATTTCTCTTTCAAAAAAATTGTGTTTTGGGTTTTTTATGTGTTTTTTTGCTCAAGAAAGTCTGTTGAAACCATCTGTGGTGTTCATTTTGTCTATTTTCACATTTCTCTTAGTAGTAAAAAAAAAAAAAAAAATGACTTTATTTGAAGGAGGTGTATGTGAAAATTACTTAACTCTTTTTTTCAAACTCCGTTTTCTCAAAATCACTTTTTTCAACAATGGTTGATGTGCAAGAAGTACAATATCTCTGGATCCAGACTAGCTAGCTTGGTAATTTTTTTTCTTTTGATCAGAAATGATTTCTGCATTCAATTATATTTTATTTATAAGTCAAAACAGCACGTATCATTTGCTATTTCTATTGCAACAGTTCGAAAGCAATGAAACACGAAGCCTGATGGCCACCATATGGAAAAAAAAAAAATGTAAAAAATAGCAGTTTAGGGATATATAAAAATCCTTTTGTAATTGCATTACTTTAGCTCAGCAAAACAGTATAAAAATCATGTCATTGCATTACTATAGCTCAGCAAAACAAGAAAAATCATGTTTCAAGTGCCTAACATGTCTGCTATGATACAAATACAGTTCTTGTCATGAACCTTTTTTTTTTTTTTATTTTTCATAATTTTGCCCCCAGTTTGTGATCCCCAAACCACACAAGAGCTTTGAAATCGCCCAAATATATTTTTTCCATTTTTTTTTTTTAACATAAACAATAGGAAAAAAAATGAAGAAGTTTTAAAAGAACAGTGGTTTAATTTTTGTGCCACCTCTTGCCTGAAATGAAATAAACGCTCCTTGAAAACTCCTTGAATTTTGTTCTTGGGAGTCTGTAGGAACCCTGCCTGTGTCCACAGTTTTGAAAGTAGCAAAAAAAAAAAAAAAAAAAAAAAAAAAAAAAAAAAAAAAAAACAGAAATTTCACCTTCAAATCAGGGTTGTATATTATTTTGACGTGTGAATTGAAGTTGTATATTGATATTATTTGGATGCATGAATTAAAGTTGTATTTTGTTAGTATTTTGATGTGTGAATTAAAGTGGTTTATGATATTTCCAGTAAAAAGCGGGAAGTTGTACCAGACCTGGCACCTTTACTATGGCATTCCTTTGGAACCATTGCAGCTCTGATGCAGGAAATTGTCAACATCTACCCAGCCATCAACCCCCAGTTCTCACTGTAAGCAGCCTGCTAGATCACACACCTAGTAGAGGCTGATTTTTTTTTTTTTTTCATTTTTGACTCAGCTGTGTAAACAAGTGCATGTGTTACACAGTTCAGTTTTCCCATGTGTGTGCGTGTGTGTGTGTGTGTGTGTGTGTGTGTGTGTGTGTGTGTGTGTGTGTGTGTGTGTTCGTGTGTTTAGATATGTATGTAACGGTGGTAAACTTAGCATCTGTATTTTCTCAACAAGTAAAAGCATAGGCGTGATCAAACTTTGCAGAATGGCAAGTACTGTTAAGACCTTTTGAAAGTTCCAGTCATCTCATGCGTGAAGATGTAACTTGACTTTGTAGTGGCTGTAAATCTGCAGCTGCTTTCTAGAGTGAAATCAGTGTTATATCCCTTCTGTTTAGATAATGGTAACTCACAACGATTGCTTTATACTGATGAAAAGTGTTTTAAACAATATATGCAATAGCATAACAAATAGCCGAGTTAAATTTTGTTGAGATCAGAACATTTACAGCTAGTTATACCAAGTGGCGGTGGAGATATGAATCAATAAGTCACTGAAACTAGAACTAAGCTAGACCACATATACTCAGTAAGGCACTGTGCTCGGTGAATCAGAATGTCATATCAGTGATGATGCACATTTTCACCATGCAAGAGATGGGCTCGGACCATACTGTCTGACAGAAATAGATCTCTTGGATGAACCTGTCGGTCATACAGTCCGAGACGTGCACAGGTTATCATTGGGTAATTACAATTGCCATAGAGAGCAGCAGTAATCAAAGTCTGGAATTTCAAGAGCCAGTCTAGAAGGTGGTGGGGATAGGGGGTGAAAAGGAGGGAAGGGCAATCAGAACTGGAATTCACTGAGGTGAATCAGGGAGGTGGAGAGAGAGAGAGAGAGAGAGAGAGCGGGATGAGGGGCATTGAAGAAATGTGGTACCCCTGTAATTGTCAAAAGACTTTTGTCCTGTTGACCAGTTTAACCTGTTACAGCCCAAATATGTCTCATGTTGACGGCAACATGATTACAAAGTGTTTTCCACTTGAAGAAACACACCAAGGACCAGGTTTCTGCACTGGAAAAGGCTCCCAATCCCATGTGCATCCTCCACACCAGAGGGTTTTTTTTTTTTGTTTTTTTTTTAATTCCAGTGGGTTGATTTTACAACTATGTGAAATAAGGTTTGTGTCATGTGCTTGCTGCTATAGACAAGGTTTAGGATGATGGGTTCAGCTGGGGTGTGGTTTTGTTTTGTTCCAGGCATCACAGTCCAACCGTGTGTGCAACGCTCTGGCCCTGTTGCAGTGTGTGGCTTCACATCCAGAGACCCGCTCAGCATTCCTACAAGGCAATAAGTATTTAATCCATTTCAGGAAAGGGTGGGGGGGATGAGAGGAAAGTGCACTAGTTGAACAGTACAAGAAATCGCAGTCAAGGAGATGAGACACTGAGAGGAATGTTCTGTGTAGAAGTTTAAAGGAGAGATTTAAGTGACGTACAAAGAAGAAAGAAAAAGCCTGCATGTTAAGTGCTGAAAACTGAGGACCCAGATGAAACACAGTAACTATACTTTCTTTTTCTGTGCTTCTCATCAGCACTCAAATCAGCGTTGAATGGTGACTTAAATATGCAGTGATACAAAAGGTTAATGTTAAAACCAGGGCATAATCAAACGGTTGGAGCATGACAATTGTGAACTAAGCTACTTGTGGGGTGGGGAGTTTTGAGAGTTAAAAACTTCTGTCCATCTGCAGTCAAGGGGTACCTGATTCAGACCAGGAAAGGCGGAGCCCAAGGCAGAATAATGGGGGATGGGCTTTGCCTTTCACAATACCATGTCCCTGACGCAGTGAACTTCTTGCAGTTCCCTGTGACTGCTGGACGATGGGACTAAACTACGAATGTCAAAATGCCCCATATTGTTCTTTCGAGGCTTTGGCAGTCTGCTTCTATGCGAGTCAGAAATGTTGGCGCCCGCTGGACTGGTGGGAACTGACTATGTGCAATAGAACATGTGGAAGAAATCTCCAACATATTGGCCCAACACCCTGTCTTCTTCATAAAGGTTATTCAGTAAAGCGGCTGACACACGAGCCTCCCCGCCCGTACGCTTCGGGAGTACCGGTCGAACCCGATCCCAAACATAGCGTGTGTCACAGTAAACGTACGTCTCAAACGGCCTTCGGCATCAAGTTCAACCCAACCGTTCGAGATACGTCGTGATCTATTCGAAACGGACAGCTAGTATCCTCCAACCAATCAACGCTCAGCATTGAGCCGACACCCTTGGCAAGGAAAAACAATGGCGTCTTCCAGCAAGGCGGTCAGACTGTCCGATTCAGAGACCAAACAATTAATTGAATTGTACCAAGGCCATGATGTGCTTTGGAATGTCAATTCAAAAAATTATAAGAATCTGAATATTCGTGAAAAAAGCTTTGTATTCAGTTGTACAGTCGTTTGAAGCGGCAAGTGGGATCACAATGACCTTCACCTCACATCCGTTTTAAAACTATATCGTGAAGCACTCCGTCCGTTCGACACTGACTGGTCAGACCGCACAGTTTCAAACGTTTCGTCTCAAACCGTACGGGCGGGGAGGCTCGTGTGTCAGCCGCTTAACACTGGAAGAGTATGTTCAGAACACACACTCTGATTACTTCACCCATTTTTTGGTGTAGTCGAGGCACCATAGAATATGCACTGGTTGATGATTGTGAATTTTTAAGGAGGGACAGTGCCTCCTCCTTCATCCAACTTCGTCTCCCACATGAAAAGGCAGTGTTGAAAGAGAACAGTTCTCAGTATACTTATCAAAATATCTGATCCAAAGACCAGATGGGTTGTTTCCCAAGAAACAATTCTCAGCAGAATTGTTACTGTCTAGATATGCTTCCTATACCCGTATGGAAGTTTCTGCCTCTGTCTGTTGTGATAGTCCTTTCGGAGTTTTGTTTTTTTTTCATCCCTTTGTGTGTGGCTGCCATATCTGGAGTTTTCCTCAGAAAGACTAAGTTACATTCAAGATATTCTGAATGATGGTGATTATGATTGTAATAGTCTGAAGAGAGGGCGAGTACAGGTAAAATAGAATTAGCAGGGAATGTATTAAATAAGGCAATTGTCAGGGATTAATATTGCTGGCTTTGTTCATATCCATCCCCCTGTGTATCTTTTATGAGGATTCTGTTTTTGGTTTCAGCACATATCCCATTGTTCCTCTACCCATTCCTCCACACTGTCAGCAAAACGAGGCCGTTCGAGTACCTGCGCCTTACCAGTTTGGGAGTCATTGGTGCACTTGTAAAGGTGGGTAATGGAGGTAGAAGATGCCACTTGAGTGCTGTCTACTAATGCTAGTGCATACTAATTAAACATTCTGTCTACCAACTCTTACGCTGTGCTTCACATGAATGTAATTGAAACTGACGTGACCTGTCCAAAAATTCCTCACAGAGTTTGATGCATAGCTAGACTTGAATTGATGCAGGGACTTGAACTAATCAGTATCTGCCTTGGTTATAAATAAAGGAGTATGAATCCTTGAAACGTTGAAATCAGTCAGTTGTGCCGATAACTGCTCTTGTTTCACGGCAGTTATAGTGGGGAGGGTCATAGCTACTTGACTTTCAAGCCCATTATCTGATACCGTTTCTTCACAAAATTCTCTACTTCTGGTTACCCCCCTCATCGTAATTTAGATTTGGGTGTCATAAATGGAAAACCCTCCGGTCAGGAAGAACAGGAAATGATCTCGATCTGCAATGCTTTATTGTCAAGTGCTTCACTGTCTAATCACATCTTTACTACAAAAACATTGATATTAAAAAAGAGATAACTTGTGAGGTGGTGTAGAGAGCAGGTTTGTGTGTTGGAGGGAGGCAGAGCAGAGGGTGGCATGACGAATGCCTTTGAGGAGGGGATGGATGATTGAAGGAGGGAGGGAGGTGGTGGGGAAAGTGTAGGTGGGCAAAATTAAAAGGAATGCCGATTGTCAGATGATATATAGGGAGAATGAAGGAAGTGGTAAAGGGAGGTTCTGGTAGATGTAGGGATCCAAGGATTTTTTGTGGAAAACCACCTGACTTTCAGAGGCAGGAAAAATCAACGTCTGTAGGGAAAAAAATCAGTTGGGGGGAAAAAGAAAAAAATCCTGCAACACTTATAACTCAAAAAGTAAGCAGTTTTGTGTGTTTTCTCAAAGCGAAGAAGCTGGGAATAGGGCGCTGTTACTTGTTTGCTTTAGTAGAAATTCCTGAACTGCAACAAGTGGTGGTTTTAGCTGTGTTCTTTTGACACGTGTACTGCAAGAAGCTTGCCTATGCTTCAAGAGCTCTTGGCTGCAAAGAAAGGAGATTGGATGCTATGATTGGATTGATGTTTTCCTGAAGGTGTTTTTTTTGTTTGTTTTTGCTTTTTTTTTTTTTAATAATAATAAATGGTCATGCATTAATTCTATTTTGATGGTGTGATAGCCCCTATAAGTGGGGATATATGGTATGTATCCTTGTGGTCAGCTTGTTTTTTAATGGAAAAATGATAAATGATAATCGTGTCCACATTAAGGGATATTGTTCTTTCATTGCCAAGTTACACGCATGGTGTTGAGACTGACATCAGTTTTCTTTTTGCCTAAATTGAAATTGATGAAATTTTAAGCATGCTTGCATGTGTGTGTGTGTGTGTGTGTGTGTGTGTGTGTGTGTGTGTGTGTGCATGTGTGTGTTTAATGCATGCAGTCAGTTTCTTTTGGTTTCTTTACTGGCTGCATAGTGACTTGCCTGTCACAGGAGACCACAAAAAAGGTCTTCAAAACTGCTTGAATTCCATTTTAGCTATGGGGGCTTCACTCACAGGTCCCCCCCCCCCCCCCCCCCCCCCCCCCCCCCCCCCATCAGGGTTTTGGCCCCTGGGCCCTATCAGGGCATTGGCAGCTCCAAGCCCCTGGCCCTTTTCAGATATTTTTTCAAGTCAGCTGTTGTCCAGCCTGAAGAGAGGAGGGTAGGGTGGGAGAGGGAAGGGGAGGGATGTAGGAAGTAAAGGATAGCTAGAGAAATGGCAGGTACGGACTCTAAACAGATGGCAGTCGAAGTAGCCGGTGTGCTCATTTGTATTGGCACTCAACAGGAAACAAAAAGGTTACATGCAATCAGAAAATTTACAGCTGAAAGGGAACTTCAGATATCGGGTATTAAAGCCTGGATGAATGTTATGTTAACAGAAAGTACACAGAAAACATACAGGAATGGTAGATAGGCTGATGTATGCACCTTGAAGTAAGGCATCTCAGAGGGAAGCGTCCTTAGGCCAGGTCTTTTTTTGTGCTTTATGCTGCTAATGTGCCTGATGTCATCAGTCACCTCATGATGATGCATGAGAGCTTCTCTGATTACTCTCAAGTACATCAGTCAGTCTCCATTGCTGAAACCCATGCACTGATGTTGGGACACGGGAGTGCATAGCTGGCTTACACAGGACTGGATGACTCTCAGCACGCTTCAGTTTGATGATGATAAGACTAACATTATGCTAGCTTGTCCACCGAGATTTCTTCAGCATCCTTTTCTTCCTGATTATACTCTTATGAACCCTCTTCAGTATGCACTTACCTGAGCTTAGTTACACCGAAAACCATCGGCAAGATAGGTAACTCCGTAATTCGAACATGGTTACCCAATTAAAAAATAATTTAAAAGAGAGGAAAGGAAAGAATGAAATGAAAATAATTTTTTAAAATTCCTACGAATATATATGTTGCTATATCGTAAGTTTGAAGAATGTCACATGAGCCATTTACTCGGGGAAAAAAAAAAAATCTTCTTCTTCAGAACTTTTCTTCCGAATCGTTGCTCATCATACCTGGAACCTCATCCCAGTCGAAATCTAGGTCACTCTAAGCTTCATTACCCAGCACTTTCACTAAGTCTTATGCCGTAAATTCTACAAATCACAGTATCTCCATCACTAAATCTCATTATAGAACGGCAGAAATCAAGGTTAGCCATGGTGAAAAACAGCATTTCGACTTCAAAACTTAAAAAATTCGTAACTCGAGAACCACGGCATGCATCGACTCGCGTTTTTTTGCAGACAGTAGAAAATGGCTACAGGAAGAAGGAAATCACGTTCTCGCGAGACTTCCTTTTCTACGAGAAACATGGCGGCGCCCATGTGTTTTACCGGGCGCTGGCAGACGCTCAGCGTTTTGGCTGTGTGATTTCTGGTTGGGTGCTAGTGGCCGCCCGATTGTCAAGAGAGTTAATGACATGGGTGATTCTTTTTTTTTTTTTTTTCATCTGTTCATAGTCTATAATGTTGGTGTGATGTTTGACTAGTCTCCCTCCTTTCAAGAGCTTATATCAAATGTCTGTCAAGTTTCCTGTCTAGAATTGTGTTGGATCAGTCTGTCTGCTATCTTTTTTCTACTCATGCAGCAAAAACACTCCTGTGTACTTTAATCTCTCAAATATGGATTATTCATATTGTCATTCTCTTTTGGCGGGTCTTCCCAATATCTGTTAAATAAGACTGGGACAAATCCAGAATAACGCTGCTGCACTTGCTTCTAAATCAGACCATATTTCACATCTTCGTAACTCACTCAGTACTGGCGGGGCAGACCATTTGTAAGGGTTGTTAAGAAAGAAAAATCAATAAAAAAAAAGTAAAAGAAAAACTGTTACGAGTAAGGACATGAAACTTTCAGAAACTGGTTAGAAACATGAGTTAGTTGGAATGAAAATATCAAACCTCCTACCTTCATCTTTCATCGTGTAGAACCAGGGAAAAATGCCCTTTTGTAAATCTGAATTGACACAGGCAGATGTCTAGTATGCGTATCCAGGGAAACACAATGTCTTTGATACAGTCTGTTCACTCACAAAATAAACCAAGAAATGTCCCAATATGATTTTTTAAATGCATATTATAGCCTGGCACTTTATGATCTACTAATTTGACACTTTATGATCAACTAATTTTGACACTGACATAAATAAGAAAAAAAAAAAATAGAAGCTAAAAAACTTAACCATCACACTGTATACGCACTGGCTTGCTCGCGCATTACTAATAACATGATTTTGCACAGAATGATATAAGTGAAAGCATGTTTGTCGCACAGGATAAGGGTCAGGGTGAAGAGGTGAAGGAGAAGCGTTTTTCATCCCTTCATGGTCGTGCACTTCGTGGTCGTGCTCTTCATGGTCGTACAATTTAGCGACACCTCTGCTGGTCACTTTTGTCCACCCCGGCCATGTTAAGAATGTAGTCTTGGACTGCCAGAGGTTTCCTGAACTGCCCATGGCATATGACCACATCTGACATGGTGTGGGGGTTGACCATAGTGGTGATGACATGGACTGGCTTCCTATCCATCCACTGCAGAACAGCAGCAGCACCTGGCACAACAGCAAATAAATCGTTATCTATCTAAAAGATGCTTTTATTTTTATTTTACTTACCCATGCTTTCTCCTGAAAATAATGAAAATGTATAATTGTCATTACTTTCATAAGAGAGTGTGTGTGTGTGTGTGTGTGTGTGTGTGTGTGTGTGTGTGTGTGTGTGATTATGTGTACATATACTATTTGTGTGTGTGAGATAAAAAAGAGAAAAAAACATAAACAGTGATACAATAGGATGATAACATAATATATGCAAACCTTGTTGGAATGCCTGGACTTGATCACATGGTGGCAGACGATGAATTTTCACCTGGGGAAGAAAAACTGGAAGGGGCGTGGCATTCTTTTGATGCGAGTAAACCATGTTCACCAGTGAAAGGTGGCACAGCAGGAACAGATTGAAAATCCTGATGCCAGTTTTGGATCGTGAACTGCAAAAACTCTTCTTCTGTCATGTCCGGCACATGCTCTCCTCTCTGCTCGGGCTGTGCTGAGTGATCATTATCACCGCCACCCTCTTCACCCTGTCACTGGCTTCAGCTATCGGTGCCGCCATTTCAAGTTCAGAATCTGAATTTCTTTAACCTCAGCTTTCAGTAAACCCCTCATTATTATTGTCAAAGTCTTCCTCAATGTCCAAACCTTTGTTTTGAAGTGATTATAACACTTTCGACGCCATGAAACGCAGACTAGGATGATTCGTCTCCGAGCTTCACTGCCGAGTAGTACCGAGTTGAGACGCCGTTGATGACATGCATTGAACACATGGACAGCGACTTTGAAAACACCCTGTGGCTCATTCGCACACAGCAAAACTTTCTGCAACCATTGGTTGCTTTCAGAAGGAGAAAGATCAGGGAATATTTTAATTAGATTACCACATCATGTGTGAGGCAGGTGCCAATCCAAAAATTTAAATTGTACGAAAGTCCCGCTCATCTGAAACGAGTGTGCGAGTTGGGGCTCGGATCAGTGCCCTTCGTACCAAGAGAGTTCATTCTCTCCATTGGTTGCCTGTTTCTGACCAAACAGACTGCAAGTTGTCTACTCTGACTCTTTCTGCTGTGAGTGGCACTGGACCAGACTATCTTTCTAAGCTGCGCCAAAGCTGTTCCCTATCTTGTCAGCTCCGCTGTTCATCTGATAATTCTCAGGTACCTTATGCCAGAAGTAAGACTTACAAAGGTCTTTTCCTTTTCAAACCCCAACAACATGGAACTGACTCTATAACAACCTAACCTGCGGCACTCTGATTCCCCTTTCTCTTTGTATGTCTGGGCTTGAAACTCATGTGCTCTTGCCAGTAACTCTGGCTGTGGTTTGTCCATCCAAACAATATGTTCTTATGCTTCTGTGTGACATGCTTGATTTTGTGTGTGTATGTGTGTGTCAGTGATTGCACTACTGTAAAGAAAGCATGTATACAGTATGCTTTTTTGCTTGCATGTTCTTTCAGTTAGTTTGTTGAGTGCCATTTATGTACCATTGATGTAATATGCCTTTTTAAAATATTTATGTGTCTTGTATACATGCGTCTGTTATTGAAAGCATATAGAGCAGTTTTCTGGGGCAGATTTCTATGTAAACATCCATTTTCATTGATTTTTATTATAATCATAGTCTATCTTGATTTTGATATTCATATTCATGTTATTATATCATTATGACAGTGATGATGAAAATGTGTGGTCCTAAACATGTATGAAGATTGGAAAAACGAGCAGTAAGCCAGCAGAGGAATGGGTAGCCATTTGTGTAGCCTTGTCCTGTTGGCTCAGGGGACAAGGCACAGGGGCGACTCTGTACATCCCTTTTCGTGGACTGCAAATGAACACTTGTGCCTGGAGACAGGTAGCAGCCACCAGAGCGGAAACTTGGCAAGGTGCCTTCAAGGAAGATGGGCAAGGAGTCGGCAGCTTCGCTGTCTGGCTGGTCTGTTTTGTGGGTCAGGTGGTTGCGGAGAGAAAGTCCCCTCGTATGAAGTCCTAGCTTCCATGCTTTGTGGATTTGCAGTGACAGTATAAGGTGTTTTTCAAGGAAGAACAGGCAGTGGACGTATTTTGGCTGGCTTGTTTATGTATGCATTTACAGGATGGTGTGCTGTGAAAGAGTATGAATAGTTCATTGCACAGAGATGTAGGTGGCACTGATAGGTCAAAAGGTCCAGTGTCCTTTTTTGTTTACGTTTTTGGTGTGGCCATGCAAATGACAGTTATAGCTCGGACTTGGAGTCATATTTGAGGTGGTTATGAATTCATAATGTTTGTTTAAAAAAAAAAAAAAAAAAATACTGAAAATTCAAAAATGGTCAAAAACAACATGACATGCTTCGACGGCCCATTCTCTCAAAGTGGGTATGTTTGGATTGATCATGGGCCTGAGTCAGTATAGCCATTTAAAAAGAAATAGGAAAACCCAGAATGTGCTTTTCAAAGTGTTTTCACATGTGTGGCTGTGTTATTTTATTTCTTTTGTAACTGATGTTTTCTTTGTTTTTATCATGATGGTGTTTTTTATGTTTATCAAGAATAAAGTTTCTGGTGTTTATACATAGATAAACACATAAATTTGTTGCTGTTGATCAGTCGCATGCAGATGCTTCAAGTGCTTTGTCCAGTGACATACACCCATGATATTTTGAAATGGTGATTTTAGGAAATAAATGAGGCAGGGAGATGCAAACGGTAAATAACAAACAAGTAAAGTAACTCTTGCTACCGTGATGAAATAAACACACGCCCGTAACTCCTAACGAATGCTGCTTGCGACACCGAATTGCCTAGCAGACACAACAGCACAGAGCACACAGAACAAGCAAGGAAACCTCCTGGAAAAAAGGAGGTTCCAAGCTTCCCTATTATACCCTAAACCAGACTCGTCTACACAGCAATAACAACTGGAGAAATGTACTAACACAAATTAATACTAAATGGCAACCTCAATTTGATTGCACTGAAAGGAAGTCTTAGATGAGGCAGGAAACGCTAAATGGTTAACAACAAACAAGTAGGGCAATGCTTGCTCCCATGATGAAGCAAACACATGCCCATAACTCCAAATGAATGCTACTAGCGACACCAAATCGATTTAGCAGATATGACAGCACCAAGCACACAGAACAAACAAGGAAACCCCCCCCAAAAAAGGTTATTCCAAGCTTGCCTATATAGCCAATACTAGACTCTATCTACACAGCAACAACAACCGAGAAATGAAGAAACACAGAGTGAAATTTATTCAAGACTGGCATAGCTTTTTGATCTTGAATATAGTCATATGGACGAACAGTATTGTAACAAATACAGGTAACCTGGATTTGATTGCCATGAAAGGATTTTTGTTTGTTTGTTTGTTTTTTTTTTTGAGGAAGTCAGGTACATCCTTCCTTTTCTTAAAGTCATTGATTGCATTGCAATTTAAAGTACAGATTTTCAGGTATGTGTTCATAGTCAAGATTAGATGCAGTAGTACTGCAATTACAGAACACCATACATAAGAGGGTAGATATTTATACTGTCATCTGTAAATACTTCCAGTCCAGTATACATTTGAATGCAATGGTTATTCACATCATTGGTCTGTGTATTAAAGAAAAAAAAAAACCAGCATCCATACAACCCCATTCCCCAATCTGACATGAGACACAAAAAATGTAAGCTAGACAACTTCAGCCTAGCTAGTAAATGAAATGAAGACAAGATGTGATCAAAATATCACATTTACAAAGAAAAACAACATTAAAAAATGCCACGCACTGTGAGCAAAGTGCTGTGATGAGCACTGTGGATAGGTAATTTTTTAAAAGATTAAAAAGAAAAAGAAAAAAAATGAGAGGGGCAGGGCAGGGGGGGGGGGCAGGAGTGCGGGACAGCCAGTGCGATTGTCAAAGACTAAAACAGTTCTATATATAAAGACAACAAAAAAGTATCGGTCATTAGTTGCAAAGTTAGGTGCGCTACAGGCGGATATCTAAAACAAATTTTAAAAATTATTGATAAAGCTCAGCCAAAAAAACCCCTTGGCAAATGAATCGCAAGCTTTATCAATAATTTTTCAAATTGATCAGTAAATAGTAACTTGTTATATATAAAAAAAAAAAAATCAATCATTCGAAAGACATTGTTCCACTACTCACTTGCCTCAAAAGAATACAAACAGAGAAGAGGAGGGGGAAGGGGGTGGGGGGGGGGGGGATTATTCAATCAAATAAACATGAGAATAAGAAAAATGATGAAAAAAAAATCTTTGAAGTCCCTCATAACCAGATCTACCCAAATCCCATTGGAATTAACACATAGCATAGACCTTAGCACCCACCCACCCCTTCCCTGTGAACAAGAAAAAAAAGTATGAAAATAAAATGTGAGAGAGATTTAGGGGGGAGGAAGGGAGAGAGAGACAAAAGAGATATTTAGGGGGGAGGAAGAGGGAGAGGGAGAGGGGGGGGGATGGAGGGGGATAGAGAGAGAGAAGGGGGGGGGGGGGAGAGAGAGAGACGTGCTGGAGTAATTTAACAAACACCACCACCACCACCACCATTAACCCAGGAAAAGTAATTACTAAAATAGAAAAAGGAAAAATGTAAAAAGTAGAGAAATGAATAAAGAAGAACACAAACTTGATGCTTTTCACGTGGATTAGAGTAAATTCAACATCATGTAGGCATCAAAAAATACATGTTTTATTGAGAGAGTATAACTTAAAACACGATAGAGGCACATTCATAAACCAAATAGATTTGATTGCCATGGAAGGAAATCTTGTTTGTTATTTATGGTAATTTTAGTTGTTCTCTTTTCATTTAATTTGAACATACATAGCAAATTCCTAGGGTTCAGGTCTTTCAGAATGACATGTACTTCTCCACTGGCATCATCATGCCTGTGTTGTGAAGAAGCAGATATTGGATCATGGATTTTAAACTTTGGGAGATGAGGAAGCGACACAAGGCCTAGTACATCCATTTTGTCGAAAAAAGACTTGGACACTATTATTATATTTCACTTTGTCAGCACTGACTAAAAGGACTGACTTTTTGACTTCATTTTTTCTTTTTCAGTTTGTTTTGATGATATCACAGAAGCAGATAATTGTTTTTTTGGAATAATTTCAAAGCTTGAATTGAATTGATGTCTTTCACTGTTTGTTACAGACAGATGAGCAGGAGGTTATTCAGTTCTTGCTGAACACTGAGATTATACCTCTGTGCTTGAGAATCATGGAGTCAGGCAGTGAGCTGTCCAAAACGGTAAGTATACTGTGATAGTTCATTCAGCTTCAAGTGACCTTTTCTCTTCGATAAATCTCTGAAGAGGTTGACGTATGTGAAAACAGTAGTTGCAAAGTGAGACGACCAGAGGCAGAAATCTGAACAAAATTTTAAAAAGTGTTTATGATAACTCCTCCTCCGAACATCAGGATAAACTAGTCACAAGACAAAATACAACACATTTTTCAGTGCCCTTCTTGCGCTGAATGTGACAAAGATAAGAGATTGCTTATTTTTCATTTTCATTGACCAGAGTGTTATCTGTCCTGAAGAAGTCTAAGAGGTCAAATTGTGTTGTGCTTTGTCTTGTGATTCGTTTTGTCCATGTTGTTCGGCAGAGTTATCATAAACACTTTTTGAAATTTGTCAGAACAGCAGATTTTGATCCTGTGTGCTTGGATTAGGCTGTGTAACTGTTGTGTAGTCTGGTGAATGCTTGCGTTGTATATATCGATATTGTCTTAACTTCTAGAATTCATGTGAGAGGGGTTAGTTGGCTTGTATGAGTTGTGATGCCTGGAGCAGTCGTTGCAGTCCAAGAAGTGAAGCTGCTGCAAAATTAAAACAAATGTAAATAAATATCATTCATGGTGAATAATATGTCATGGATTACCTTGACATGTTGGGACATAGGTCCATTATGTACTTTCCAAACCGAGATCTGAAGTTTAGTGACCAAACAATTTTTTTGTTGTTGCTTAGAATATGATTGCAAGTTTTTTGTTTGTTTGTATGTTTACATTATGACCAAACACCAGTATGAATTGAAATATGATCAAAAAATGAATGAAGTGGTGAATAGGTGCACATGGACCACCCATCCCCAGCCTTGCTACATTATGGGCAGCTTTACTTTTAATTCATGTTCATCCTGATTTGGCTCTGTATTCTGTTGTTCCATTCTGACTGGTACTCATTTGCACAACTTTGGATGTTGATGAATAAAACTAGCTGGATTCCCATCATATGCAGAGTAAAGAGTTAAAATGTACCATTATATTTTTTCTCTCAGTGAAAAATTCTCCTTCATCTGAAAACTTGAGTTGGTGGTTTTCATTGGTTCATTTGTTTCTTTTTTATATAATTTTTTTTACATAAATATTGTATTTTAAATGATCTGTATCTGAGGATCACGAGAAAAAAACAAGCGAAGGCAGACAAGATCATGGGTAATTTTCTGTTGTTTATTTGCCAAGCAAACTTTAAGACTCCTCCAAAGACTTTTTAGGTACTGATGAAATCTGTTTTAGTAATTTGTACTGACAAATCAGCCATACTGTTCACTGAAGTGATGAAGAGGCTTGCACCACTAGAAGTACTGTTTCGTTGATGGTTAGGACATTCAGAAAACAGTTGTTCTTGTGTTTGACGATGATTTGTGTGTGAATCATCCGGATCGTGACTGTTCCATGACTGTAGTTGAAAAGGATGTCTGGACAGATATTTGGACTGCCTCTGTCCGCACGGTCTTCTGTCTCTGTTGTGCACAGCAAGGTTGAGGAGTTTTTGATGCTATTGGAGGACAAAGGTTTCTTCAACTTTTGATTTAGAGCGAGGACAGGAAGCCAGGGTTGACAAAAGCTGTGCCTGTCGTGGAAAAACTGCTTTTGTGTGTTTTGACCATGGTATGTTCAGTCTGCTTTTGTGACCTCCGCCGGCCACTGATCTTGGGCCAGGGAGTCATTGTGGGACACGTCCCAATACTAGGCAAGATTACAGGATCTGATGACTCTTAACTTTTCCTGTCTGTCAGTGTATGTGTTGACATAATGCCTGACTTTTTTTTTTTTCTTTTCCTTTGCTTTCATCCATTGCTTTCATGCATTGATGGCTGATTCACCTGTGGTTTTCTTCTTGAAAAATGTTTTTGAAGTATTTATAATGACTCCAGCAAGCAACATGGACAAACAAATCACAAGACAATACACAACGTGCTTTGACGTCCAAGGCCTTCTTCAGGCAAGATAAACAACACTTAGGACAACAAAAATGAACGAGCAGTCACTCACTTAAATTTTGCAAATTCGGCGCAAGATGGGCGTTGAATCAGATCAGTACTTTTCATAAATACTTTTGAAACTTTTGTTTGAATTTCCGCCTGCAGTTGCCTCATTTTGCTACTAACCTGTTCTTGAAAGTCAGTTTTTTTTTTTTCTTGTTTTATGAATAACATGCTTTAGTTGTTGTTGTAATCTGGTGTCTAAGTATGAGAATTTCCACACAGTTCTACCTCTAGCTGACCATTCTGATTTGCTGATATGGAATTTTTCTGTGAATATATATATATATATATATATATTTTTTTTTTTTTTTTTCCCCAATTGATATTTGTAAAATGTGGGTGATAGATCAACTGTTATTAATGACACACATGTTTGTAGATCGTAGTCTGTGTAGATAATAATGTTTGTCATCTTTTTATCTTTTACTTCCAGGACAAGATTTTTGTTTATGTATGTGGTGGTAGTCCTGAAAGCGTTGTTTGTGGATGGCTTGGCCATAATCTGTAAATTCATGTTCTTCCTGTTTCTTGGAAAAAGCGACGTGATCTTTTTTTTTTTTCATCAGATGCTGAGGTTTTTCATTGGAGTTGTAAAGTCAGTGTCCAGGTACACACACACACACAATGTGACACATGTAATGCTCCAGTGTGAAGTGTGGATAGCATGCGGAAAATACAAATGCTGCTAAGGATGCTATGGATAATCTGCAGGTGGCCACCTTCATCCTGCAGAAGATCTTGCTAGACGAAACGGGCCTGGCATACATCTGTCAGACCTACGAGAGATTCTCCCACGTTGCCATGATCCTAGTAAGTATCTGCCTTCAGCCACTTAAAGATCCAAGTCTGTTTTGTGTGAAGAACATGGGAAGCAGTCATGTTCACATGTAGTGTACCTCAACTGTTTAGTCATTCAGTGTCTGTTCCAACCCATACTTCACATCCAACCTGACCAGGTCACCACCATTCTGCCCTGCACAGCCCTGCAGAGGCAACCTTCTGTTTATTTCCTTACAAATGGTTCGGGAAGCTTTCGAGTGCTGAAATGCGTCGTTTGAGGATACAAACTGTCGCTGAGTTTGTTGCCCTTGTGAAGGGCTATAGCCTATAGTGTACATGATTGAATTCTGAAAAATTCTTTTTTTTTTCGAGTGTTGAACTTTTGTTGAGTGTGATTATGAATGATGGTGACTGGTGACTGACTTCTCAGTACTGCTGAGGAAAGTTGAGTGCCCCAGGCATTGCTGAATCAATAGCAATAGCTCAGAAAGCCACATAGATTGTACTTGTACAGATACATCTGCTTGAACTATGGAGAGTTGGCTTTAAGGTTATGGATGGACTCCAATTTTTTTTTTTTTTTTTTTTTTTTTTTTTTTTTTTTTTTTGTTTGTTTCACCACTTTGAACATATGTCAACATCAACAACACACACAGTCATATGAATAGCAAACTATAAACAATGCTAGGTGTTTTTTTTTTTGTTGTTTTTGTATTTTTTTTTTTACTTAATGTGATTTTGATCTTGAAAAAGTTTTTGAAAGAAAAGGTATTCAGATTGTAAAAATTTCGACTTCAGTTTGTTTGGTTAACCAAGAAATTGATTTGGTAGTTGCGGGAATGTTACGTAAAATGAATTGATAGTTAAAGAGTTAACAGATCTTACACAAAATCCTTCCGTTTATGGTACTGTGTAAGACATTGTCAGATCTGAAATTTTGTTTTCGATGTAGCTCAGTTTCCATTTGGCATTGTTATGAGTATTGTTAAATATTGGTGTGTGCAAAACTGTAGCGTACATGTGATCTGTGGGTGTACTGACTCCTTTCATTAAAATGATATGAGTCTGCTATTTTCCCAAGTGAGTCTAAAGAGAAAACCTCCTGGCATCTCCAGTTTACATTGTGTATTTTGTGCATGTGCTGGAAGATTTGAAATGATCAGCATGTAAGTCAGGCATGTATGGCTCTGGATTTCTTTTTCTCTGAATTTTTTTTTTTTTTCCTTTTTTTTCTGTCAGTATGGTGTCCTTGTTTCAGATCTATGTTAAAACATTCATCATTCCAGTGACAAAACTAAAACCTTTTCCACAAACTTAAGCACTTATAGAAAGTATTGAAGAAAATTTAGGAAGGCGTTTTCAAAACCATGGATAAAAAACTGATGTGCAAATGAGACTATATATTAGACAGGAAATCTAGGAAGACTGTTCCTGGCTCTGCCAGTTACAGATCCAAGAAAAGAATCCTGGGAAGGGATCTTTTGCTCCTTCTCTATCAGCTTTCTGAACGGATGGCGTGGCAGTACAACGTCACTTGCCTGCTGTGCGTGCTGCACGTGCTTAAAACTGTTCCAGACGCATGATTTTTTGCACTTTTTTTTTATTTTGCGTCCCCTAAGATAAACATAACAAACTATCGTTAGATATCAATGGAAAGGGAAAACGTGAACTTTGCAATAAGCACGCTTTTATATTTTAGGTAAAATAGCAATGCTACAGTTATGGAAACAACATAACTAAAACGTAGAACACAATTTTTTTTTGTTTTGTTTGGTTAATATCTCTTTGTTCGGACTACTCTGAGGTCAGTCACTAAGGTCATTACTAGAGCATGCAAACTACTGTTTCCAATGGCCAGAACCCCTTCTAAGTATTTAGAGCAGTTGCATCCCTTAGACTGTAAACAAGAGCACAGAGGATTTTTTTAGTTTTAACCCTCTTGCATTATTTCGCCTGTATCCAGGCCGCTTCAGCGTTTGTCTCCCCTGCTATTCGTTCCGGCCGTACGTGCCGCGCTACTTGCCCTCACACACTGCAAGTCAAGACTGGCCAAAAATAAACGTGCATCCCAGAGGTGTCCAATGAAATCTTAGCAGTAGTATGGGGTGTGGGAAAAACATTCATTCACAAAGACTAGGGTCCGTGAACTGACCGCATTCCATTGCTGCAGATGGCATCGCCTTGTTTCTGAAAATGGCGTCTGCTAGCGCTTCTACTGACGGCGATTTTTTAGGATTATATGAAGAGGAGTTTGATGAAATACTACAAGAAGTAGAAAGATAAGAAAGAGAGAGAGTTAATGAAAGTGAAAGTGATGTTTGATGTTTGAGAGGAAGAAGAGGGTTTTGTTTTTTGAAGAAAGTGATGAAGACCGAATGTGCCTTTTCCTGTGTTAGTGACCACGTGGCGACCGGCCACTTCCGCACCTGTAGTTCAGCTTTTTTGAGGAGGAGACTGGGGCAAAAACATGATTTGCCAGACACAGCTACACCTCTGGATTATTTTTTTCTCTTCCTGCCGCTGTTGTTTTTTTAACTACAGCTGCTGACCAGACGAACCTGTACGCCAGGCAGCAGATGACAAAGCGGGGACAACTTGACCCACTTTGGCAGGATATGACACCTGCTGAGATGCGCGCATACATAGCTGTGCTCGTCATGATGGGATCTAACGTCTGCCAAGACTCTGGCGCTACTGGTCGACAGATCTTCGGTTTAGCGAGCCATGGATCAGTGGGGTGATGTCGAAAATCACGGTTTCTGCCATGCGGCAAATATGGTAGAAACCATGGATCAAGAGTAGTGTTTACCATATTGGTGACATGTGACAATGGTGACACTCACCTTCCTGCTGTGTGTGACCCAGACAC
This sequence comes from Conus betulinus, assembly GCA_016801955.1. Classification (NCBI taxonomy): domain Eukaryota; kingdom Metazoa; phylum Mollusca; class Gastropoda; order Neogastropoda; family Conidae; genus Conus; species Conus betulinus. Next base: position 464,298 of record JADBJO010000069.1, read on the forward strand.
CACATTAGAGTATAAATAATGGAGTTTACTTCTTTCTGTGACTGTATATATTCCGGTGTTAAAAATCGTTAAGTAGTGACAAACACACCTTTTAGGATAAAAACAAAAACCGTAAAGTTACCTGGCCGCATGTTTGAGTATGTGACAATCATGTGACACTTTGACACCCCAACTGGATTTACTGAACCAGGACTGCTGTTTACAAGTTGAGGTAGGCCACCCCTTTGATGATTTATACTAACAAATGCATGCCGACGATGTTATTGTCTGTCTGGTGTATCATAGTAACATTGTCAACGTTTGATGTCCCATTGTTTTGTGACAAACAGGGTGACAATGACACCAACATGCATCCCAAAAACATGTGACATCTCTGCATTATGAAATATGATGTATTAGAATTTTGCATACTAAATTTGACAGCATTGCAGTGGAAACTTTGTCCACTACAGCCTTTCAAAGGCAGTGGGTGAGTTTTTTTTTTTTTTTTTCTCAAAAACAATAGGAATACTAGGAGCAGTTCTGGGCTGGAAAATGCGAATGCAAGAGGGTTAACTACAGCACAGTTGCGTCGCGAAAAATTTAAGGATAGAATCTAAATATGAGATGACAAGAACACATTGAGAGAGATGGCTCCAGATGACACTGCCATTGGGTCCTGCACTGGACGGCCAGGGTCAGCCAGCCTGGAGAGGTCATGCAGGGCAATTTGTCCATAATATCTACTGCTGCTTTCATACATGATCCTCCTCCAGTGATGACTTTTGGATCAACCATTTGTTGCTTTTTTTTATTCATTGATCCACCCATCTGTCTAAACCTCCTCCATTTTGTTTTTTGTTTTCTTACTGAGCAATGCCAGTTTCTTTTCCTTCTGACACATTAATTTTTTTTTTCCTATCCCAACCATTAATTTTTGGTTTTTTACACCCCAACCTCTGTGCCACCTCAGAGGCAGTGCACCCTCCCCCCTCATTCTGACACCTCGTCCACAGCCCGGTCGGCCCACCACAGCCACGGCACCGGCAATCCACAGGGAGCAGCAGTCAGTGTCCTCATCTCATCAAGAGGCAATCCAACGGAGGAGATTATACACTGCACTGCTGCCGAGTCACTTCAATGGTGTTCAGTGGCGCCTTTTCTGACCTAACATACACAGGACACCACCTACTAAGCCCCCCACTGACGACAATAATTGCTTAGTCGCATTTTTCCACTGATATGAGCTAGTCATCCCCTCCTAGGGCACCACCACTTCCGTCCAGCGACAACCCCCATGGGTTGCCGATACCGGTGACCCCATCCAGAACCAAACCAAGGCCACACAGAGGTGGAGAGGACATCGAAATTGAAGTCACACCACAAAGGAGAGCAGGGCATGAAGGGCCACAGAATTTGAGGTATTTTTTTTTAATACTGATCGATGAGAATGAGGGGATTAAAGATGATGCTGATGGATTTCCATTTCGGTCTGAGACTACATGACAGGGCTGGACTCTACGCTTCCTTTCATAATATATCCCGCGTCAACCAGACCCGAGAGATACAGGTACCTGCAGTGTTGGTCAGGAAATTTGAGCAACACTCTCAGAAACGCATCCATTAAGTGGATAAACTCGACTGTGTGGTCCCAGTCTTCCCAACTAATTCCGCAGCAAACTCAACTCTGGGTAGTACGGCCATGGTCAGACAAGCAGAAAAAAGTGACATCACTGCTGATGGGATTTGTATTGGAAAACGGCTTCCAGCTGGAGTCCGCAATGGTGAACCACTTCGCCACAGTAGCACATTTTTTAGGAGATTGAAAGACCCTGAGTTGGAGTTCCCTATTTAGAGTACTACAGTTTCATATTTTCTAACAGATGGCCCTAGGAACCATCTAATTTTTCATTCTGAAAGTTGTTCTTTCCCTGAAAGTTTATATTGTTCTTTGCATTGAAATTTATATTGTTCTTTCCATTGAAAGTTTATACTGGTTCATATTTAACAGTAGAGTATATAATGGTTCAGTTGTCTGTGTGACTTGTCTTGCAGTTTTATATAAAATGTTTGTAAATATTTCGCAATATAATTAAAAAATCTTTTTTTTTTTATTGCTTCCAGGGGAAGATGGTACTACATCTTTCAAAGGAACCATCTGCTCGACTTCTTAAACATGTGGTTCGTTGCTACCTTCGTCTTTCAGATAACCCGAGGCAAGTCATTTTCATTTCTGTTTTCATTTTGTCGTTAGTTTTTTCTTATATCTGTCCAAACAAATGCCTTGTTCGCGCTTGGAGTGGAACAATGCCATCTTATTAGGATAAACCCCACCCCTCCTATCCCCAAAAGGAAAAAAAAAAAAAAAATGGGAGAGCAAGGAGCTGACTTCCATCTGGATTCCCAAATAGGCCAGCCAGAGTGATCACCCTTACATTTCACAACATTGCACCAGGATACATAAAGCTCATTTTTCTCTTTTTTCTTTGTGGAGGAACAGCCCTCTCTGATCTTTCGGACTTTGTTCTCAGTTCAGTATGGAGGGGGGGGGGGGGGGGGTCATAGTTGGGAGGACTGGACGTTCTCTGATTGTTGCAGGGATGGTGTGTTTAGTAAATATCAAGTGGTCAAGATGAGAATGTTTTGGATGATGACGATGATGTCTATAATGATGATGATGACAGTGATGATGACTATGATGATGACTGATGATGACTATGATGATAATGACGACGATGATGACTATGATGATGATGATGTTGCTTTTCCAAATCAGAGTCTGTTCTGGCAAAGACCGCTGTTGATGATGCTTGGTCAATGACCGATGACTCTCAGCCTGCTACAAACCCAACTTCTCCCACCATGCGTGGGCTTTGTGTGAAGTCATTGCTCTTTGAGGACTCCCTTTCGTATCACACTGTTTGTTTCCCTCTCTCGTTCAGAAGGTCTCCCAGTTTTCTGATGCATTCAATCAGTCTTTGCTTGATTCCTGATATGCCATGTCTGGTTTTCATACGTTGAATCTGATTACCCGAAACATCTTCCGTGGTCAGGGGCGCAATTGTTTTTGCTTTTTGAGTTGAGAGCAGTAAGGTGGACATGTGTTACTGTTATTTCATTTCTGTTGGATCAGATTCTCCTAGCTGGCCTATAGACTGCTATGTCGCTGAGTAGGTCTCATCATTAACCTCCCATGAGTTCCTTTCTCTTCCTTTTGTGACTACTGAAGAAAGGCACTGTTTCTGAAGAAAAGCTGCAAAAGATTATGCACTTGGTCAAAGGTTCTGCCTCTGTCCCTTCAACTGCTCTTACGTCTTCTCTTCACGAGTCAGCCTGAATGTTTTTTGACCGAGTGTGTGTGTGTGTGTGTGTGTGTGTGTGTGTGTGTGTGAAATGTGTACTGGGTCAGAGGACCGTTGCCAAAATTACTACTGTGGATTTCTGTCAGTTGTTGAAATTGTGCGTGAACAGGCTGGAAAACTCTCCTCAGATCCAAGTATTTTCGAGAAAACTTGTTGAAAACTTGTGCCCAGAATGTAATGATCTCCCTTTTCCTAGTACATTTATTTAAATTTGTCATGACTCTTTTAAAAGTTACACATGGGGGGGGGGGGGGGGGGGGGGGGGGTCAAGATTTAAATCCAGGTATCAGTTTATAACTTCACAGTTTAAGTCTGTGAGCCAAGTCACATACTGTTGCACCAATAAACTCCACCCCACTCATGTGCCACTCCCACCCCTTCCCCCTGAGATACAGGGTTGCAGGCTGAACTTTCTGCTGCAATAAAAAAACCACACAAGTTTGTGGCTGAAGTGAAAAAATACCAGGGAGTTCTTCTAATACCAGATGCACCAATTCTGGTCACCACAAACTATTTCTGGAGTTCAAACTGCAAGCTGTCTTCGTAAGTTTCAAAAGTGGTAAATACAAATTATGATCAACAAAAATTATTGCTGCCTCCGGTTTCTTGAATTAAGTGGACCCCCCGGCCTTCCTGCTTTTAATTTTTTTCCTGGTTTCACGCATGCTTTTTTTCACCATGTCAGTCTTGCATCACTGACTAATCGGTACAGACTGCTGAACTGTGATGTTTAGTGAGCAGAGGAAAGAAATACTGTCACACTGTCTTACACACCAATGTGCACCACCTCAGGCTCACGGTAGTGGTATGAACCTGTTCACAGAGCACGTGAAGCCCTGCGACAGTGTCTCCCGGATCAGCTGAAAGATGGCACATTCAACAACTGCTTGAAGGACGACGCCTCCACCAAACGATGGCTGATGCAGCTGCAGACCAATCTGGAAGCCCCACCAGTTCAGGACCCCAGAGGTATGCCTCTCCTCTCCCAGTGACACACCCACGCTGCTGCAACTGCCATCACCCCAAAAACTACATGTGTGAAGGGCTCGGTTCTGCCAATGGGTCACACAGACAGACACACACTGTGTAGACTGCTGTACAATGCTGTGAACACTGCTATGTTGATAAACCACAGCTGTAGTCCATGCAACATGTTATCGTTATTTCATCAGGTTCACACACAAGACAGCAAAACTAGCAACTCACCATTTTAAGGAACAGGATTCGGCTATCTTGGTCACACAAAATGAATAAGAGCTCTGACTGGGCAAGATACATGCATCCTTTCTTCATCATCACACAAAGATACTGATCAACTTTTGTTAATGGAGAAACTTTAAAAAAAAAGCACAAACTTCCCAAAGACTTGCCAGCAAACCCATTCTTCATTCAGCTTGATACTGTTTTGCTTTTTTTTTTTTTTTTGTTTTATTTTCAAGCTATGCTGATATCATTGTGCTGATATTTAGGTGATGGAGAATGAAATGAGTGCATAGAATGACTGACCAGTCGCGTGACGGGGGAATTTGTCCGACATGACGATGCCAGTGTAACTTGTGAGGCTCTGTCAGGAGCAGAAGACTCTTTCCCCATCTGCAGAGATCAGTATTGTCCCTTTTCTCTGTGACCGTCCACTGTATACATGAATACATTGCAGTGCAGTTTAGAAAGTTCCCATGGGCATGTTCCAATGGCAACAGTTTCTGTCGTATCACAGTGAGTTTTTTTTTTGACAAGAGTGTGGGTCTGTTCTCATTGTGGGGGGGTGATTGTGTGGGGAACTTCCCCCGTGTGTGTGTTTAGTTTACTGGGACGAGAGGAAACTGGGTATTAAACCTGAAATCAGTTTTGTATTAAGTCCGATACAGATGCCAGTGTAATGCACAAGTGACAAACTTATTCTGTGATGAAGTACTGGAAAAATAATAGAGATTTTTTTTTTTTTTTTTTTTTTTTTTTTTTTAAAAACTGACTACTGTGCCTGCTAATGTCATGTTAGCAAGCCATGTCTGTGTAAGTGAAGTTTCGGAATTAAATGTAGTGATTATACACAAAACTTGTTGATTGTCTGGGCTAAAAAAAAAAAAAAAACAATGCCCAGATCATCACCAAATCTACTAGATTAAGAGAGAGAAAACCATCATTTAATTTAACCATGTCTAGTAGATTCAGAGAGAAAACCATCTTTGATTTAACCATGCCTAGTAGATTCAAAGAGAGAAAACCATCATCATTTGATGCCTAGTAGATTCAAAGAGAGAAAACCATCATTAACCATGTAATTTAACAATAAGTCTCAGTGCTTTTTCACTTCCAGGGTGGCCACACTATTAATTAGGCTTCCTGTTCTTGTAAGGGTAAATCTAATTTCATTGGTCTTTTTCTGAGTGAAAAAAAAAAAACGTTTGCTGGAGGCACCAAATTTGGTACAATGTTGGAGATAACACCAAACACCTGTCCTCGACCGAGATGAAATTTTCAGTGTTACATTGGCTGATTTGAAGATGATGTTAATAACCTCCTCGGTTTCACTTTCAAGAGCAGTTTGCTTTCAGTATCAGCTGTTGAACATTGTGAAATAAAGCCTTGACCATTTGTGAATCGTTGGGTCGTGGGGATCAGAAGGTGGCAGGACACTAAATTTCCATAGCACAGCCATGGACAGGTAACGATGTAGAAACTGCATCTGCGGAAGAACTTGTCATGTACCATTTCTTCCACATGGGATTGTTCTAGGGTTGTTTACAGCCAAAATCCAGCATACCGTGAAATAACGCTGTTCAAAATTTAGTAACTCAAAACTGGATGACAGAAATGATATTCAAGCTCAAAACCGTTTTGGTAGAACGAGATTTTCCAGCTGCCGAGACAGTGCTGAAGTAGTGTCATTGCCGGCGTTCTCCAGATTTCTCTGCCTGAGGCTTCTTTGTGTTCCACCATGTCCAGAGACAGGTGTCAGGTGACCAGTGCCAGGGCTACACAGCAGCTGACAGTGAAGGCAAGTGACTGATGCGATGGGATCACGTGTATGGTCCAACTTGCTGAGTCTAAGTGAATGTCGTGCCAGGAGGAGGGATGCTTTACAGCTAGCCTTTGTTCAGCTTCATGTCTGAAGGGTGCTCGGTCATCCTGGTCTGATTTCAGCAAGGTGCAGCAGTTAGTTTACATCTCTCGTTGAATTCATGGTGAGGAAATGCCAAAGATTTGGGGGGGGGGGGGGGGGAGGAGGAGGAGGAGTGTGATGATGGGAAGGTTTGGTTGTTGACTCTAACTGGGGAAAAATGCGTTTGCTTTTTACTGCTGAATTAGAATAGAACTTGACATTAATGTTCCTCTTTTGAGCTTGGGGTTCCTAACCTGAAATGACAGTTTAGCCGTAGTGTGTTTAACATTTTCCATTGTTGACTGTGCAGGATCCTGTTTTACAATCCGACGCATGTAACATCGTGTATGGAATATGTGCAGCAGGGTAAATGGCGTCAAGATTAGTACTATGGAATGAGAACTGAAGTTTTCTCATCATAGTGACGGGTGGTGACATGGATGGAATACAGTTGGAACAAATGAAAATGCCAAAAATGCTCTTTTTTTTTTAAAGTGAGCTGAGTATGAATAAAAATGGCATGCTTTGCAATATCTGGTGGCTTCTTCTCCAATATGTGTGTGTGTTTGGCAGTTTACATTTGTCTTCCACTTCTCAAAAATCTGTGGAAAAATAAGAAAATTCAGTTCATTGTTTACAGCCAAGCCCGTGGCAAAGGGCCATACGAGGGCTGTCATCTTGTCTCGGTCATTTCTATATAAAAAATTTGAACACACACACACACACACACACACACACACACACACACACACACAACTCATTGACATAGACTTTCTTAAAACACGCTATAGCCTTAAAATCTTTCATCTATAAATCTTAGAGGAGAAGAAAAATGTTGATCTCGCCTTAAAATCTTTCATCTATAAAGTCTTAGAGGAGAAGAAAAATGTTGATCTCGTTCGGGTGAAATGACATGCCAAGATCCCCACACCCTGGAACTACCATCTCCATGTTGCAGGCTATAGCACCAGGAAAACACCCAGCATACTTGCCACCGGGGTAGTTAGAGAACCGGTGGTCACTGCCGACGGTCACTGCCAAGCATTTCCCGTTGCCCTCGAGACGATGACAGCAAACAAACCGTTTTTCATGTGCATGTTTCCTCTTCTGAAGACTCACTGCGTGGGTCATGGGATAATGCATCATGTTTGAAATGCATAGTTGGCCTTTATCGTGCCGTCTTTCATTTTAGGTATGGTACCAAACCATAGCCACTGGCACGATATCAGCACACCATACAAAAAAAAGCGACTCCATCCTTTCCATGATGCAAACCTGCACCGATTTTCAGCAACATGACAAGTTCAATCTTTACTTCAGCCTTAATTAGTGACTGTGTAACTTGCAAAGCATCAGTGTTGATTTCGGACTTATGCCGACATTGCACCAAACATTCACACATGCGCTCACAAACACACTATTGTGCGAAAATTCCTCTATCGTACACAAAGACAACTTAGCAGAAATGGTTTTAAAGCAAAAAGATGCTCAGTGATGAGCTGGCATGAGGATGGTAAATAAAAAATGTTAAACTCAATCAGGTTGGGGTCCGAGCATTACTCGGGCACCTTTGAACAGCACCACAAACCTGCACCTAACCAATGTTCAGGTGGCAGACCTAATACATGCAAACCACTATTACTGCACAACTATGAAAGTTACAGTTTTCAAATTTGAGACAACCAAAAATAAAAGTTCTTTCTATAACGTGTTAAGGTTTGAAACCTTCAGACCAAAACTGAGTCAACCATTAGAATTCAAACTTAGTCACGTTTAAAAAAAGAAAAAAAAAAAAAAAGGATAATGCTCAAGTTCGTTGAAGCATCATAGTTCAAAGATACGTGATAAGATGTAAGGATTTTCAATATGTTGCCTAACATTAATTGTGTTACAACCATGTGGAGCTTTTCACATCTTGGCACAGTAGTTTTCCAGGTGAACACCAGTTCACTGGTTTAGTGCTGAAATGAAGGACCCACTCTGTTTATGTAGCAATGAAACGTTTTCATTTATCAAAGTATGTGTTTTAAAAAACAGTCCGAAAATACATTATATTACATGAAACTGTTGTACCACTCTGTCCATGTAATAATGAAACATGTTTATTTATCAAAGTATCTCTTTTTTTTTTTAAAAAAAAGTCTGAAAATGCATTATATTACATGAAACTGCTGCATCTTGCTGTACAGTCACTTGACAGTAATTATGTGACTTTTTTTTTTTCTCCTTTTGGTGAAAGTTTTTTTTAGATGAAAGAGCTGAAGTGAAATCCCCAGTCTCAAATATACTCAATCTATCGTAGTGAGAAAAAAAAAAAGAGAGAAAAAAAAATGATCGCTTCTCTTCCATGTTATCATAGCACTGTTGCACTTAGGATTGTGAACTTTTTTCTTTCTCTCTCCACGTACATTTTTGTTTACCTATATAAAATTAGATTTCCTACAGACTGTTGACAGAAACAACCCTTAACGTGGGCTGACGGGTATGCTGCATGCAAGCTCTCAGACTACACAGACTGTTGACAGAAACAACCCTTAACATGGGCTGACGTGTATGCTGCATGCAAGCTCTCAGACTACCTATTATGGTGTATTGGAAAGGGGAAAAAGCCCCTCCCTCCACCCCCCCCCACGCCCCACTCCCCCACTCTCTCCTCTGCTGCACAAGACTCAAACTGTGAATTTGCAGCCCCCTCAGTTTCAAGGTAAGCGGTCACCTTTCCACTCAGAGAGAACTGGTGAAGTTCAGACAAGTAAAGCATTGTGGTGCTAGTGCCACTCAATCAGAGCAGACATAGTGTGGACACTTCCTCCAGTACAGGCTTACCCTCCATGGAGCAAACAGCGAGATGAGACTCCAACAGAGTAGTGCATTTTGTGTAATAAGCCGATTTTTGCATAAGAATCCGAGCTTTCTATTTGCCTAGCTGCCAAGCCTCTTCATTTTTTTTGGAATTTCACTAATTCAGAAACCATTCCCAAAATCCCAAATTTAATTGAAAACACACAGTGTCCAAAATCTATTTAGGATTAGGAGTAATTTTGAATAGGGAACATAAAGTATTGCAAAATAGAGCCAAAATAATGCTATAATTACGGATAATGGCAATTATGTGTACAGGGTTTTTTTTTTTCTTTTTAAACCCCACATTTGTCAACTGAAACATAAGGAGGCTAAAAAGCTTTCAGTCAAAAGCTGAGCTGTCCCCTCTCCACCCCATCCATCTCCTTCATCCCATCGTTCCTCAATTTTAACTCTAGAAAGCTCAGCTGGCAGCTTTGTATTTATGCATTCTTTAATGATTTCTTTGAGTGTTCATATATAAAAAAAAAAAAATTAATTACCTGATTTATGTCAAAACATTTTGATTATTTATATACACAGCGAGAACAAGAGGTCATAACCCTAGAATGAAATTTTTCTGGAACTCGATAATCCTCGCTTTTCTTTTTTTTTTTTTTTTTTTTTTTTTTTTTTTGAATAGAAATTTTCATTCATTCAGCTCTGAATACCAAGACCAGTAAAGCAAGGATTGGTTACGTTCAGTTATCGGACTTTTCTTGTCCGATGGTTAAGTTATCGGACTTTTCTGAGATGGTAAGTTGTCGGACTTCTTCCGCAATGAAAAGTTATCGGACTTTTTCTGCGATGAACTTCACAATCTGGTCATACATCTGGGACGACGCGTCGGACCCCGGCTCAGGACCAAGGATCATCATCGACGCGTGGTGGCCATTTTGGATCACATGCCACGTGACCTCCACCCCAAGGTGCCGCAGTCGCCTGGCATAGAGCAGGCCGTCGTCCCGCAGGACGTCGAACTGGGACAGGACCAGCAGGGCTGGTGGGACACGCTCCAGGAGGTGGTCTGGCGCCAACAGTGGAGACAGCAGGGGGTTCAGAAGAACGAACGGGCTCTGCCAGCGAGGCCAGGGTCTCGTCACTGCCTCATTGCTCGTTATCTGTCTGTCTGACGTTACCTGCACATGTACAGAACTCATTTGTAGACAAATCACAGACGTTCTGGGTCTTGTTCACGGCATCGCTGCTCTTTGTCAGTCTATCAGAATGTTATCTGCACGTGTACACAATTAAGTTTTAGTCTAATCACAGAAGTGCTGGGTCTTGTTCACGGCATCGCTGTTCTTTGTCAGTCAGAATGTTACCTGCACATGTACACAATTAAGTTTTAGTCCAATCACAGAAGTGCTGGGTCTTGTTCACGGCATCGCTGTTCTTGTCAGTATGTCAGATGTTACCTGCACGTGTACAGAATTCATTGTAGACAAATCACAGAAGTACTGGGTCTTGTTCATGGCATCGCTGCTCGTTGTCAGTCTGTCAGAATGTTACATGCATGTGTACACAATAAGTTTTAGTCCACAGAAGCACTGGCTCTTGTTCACGGCATCACCGCTCTTTGTCAGACTGTCTGACATTACCTGCACATGTACTGAATTCTTTTTCAGTCTAATCACGGAAGTGCTGGGTCTCTCGTTCATGGCATTGCTGCTCTTTGTCGTCTGTCAGACGTTACCTGCACGTGCACAGAATTAAGTTTTAGTCTAATCACAGAAGTAGTGCGTCTTGTTCACGACATCACCGCTCTTCGTCAGTCTGTCAGACGTTACCTGTGCGTGAACAGAATCAAGTTTTAGTCTAATCACAGAAGCACTGGGTCTTGTTCACGACATCACTGCTCTTTGTCAGTCTGTCAGTCTAACGTTTAAGTTTACGTCTAATCACAGAAGTACTGGGTCTTGTTCACAGCATTTTTTGTCATTCTAAACTAATCAAATTCATTTTTTCACTCTAATGACGCATGATAATGACGATAACCATAACGAAGGTAATTTTGCACATAGATTCACTTTCACTCTAAGTACATTAGTATTATGATGTAATTGGCAGTTGCCAACCGATGAGGGACCCTATCTAGTTAACTGAACGAAATTATCTTAATCTCAACATTTCAAAATAAATGGAATGGAAGTACAGCTTTCTGTCATTCCAGAGACTGGCGGTCTGTGTCGACCTCTCGACGCCTACACTCAATCTTCTGTGGCAGCACTCAACCCAGATATGTTTGTATTTCGCTGTTCCAGCTATGCCCCTCTTCTTCAAGGCTGTCGCTTTCAATCTGTCACAGAGTCCGAGTTTTAAGAGGATCATGGGATTCCGTGGTTTTTGTAGATCTCCGTACCTCCAGCCCGACACTGCATTGTGGTGATGATTTTGTTCCAGGTGCTTTGGATCACCTCAACATCCCTCACGACCTGCCCTGCTTGAACTTCATTGAACACAGGGAGGGGTCTGACAGAATTCATTCACTGCGTTTTGTGCACCTGGGGTGGCACTTCACAGTGGACCCTAGTTCTCTCTCTCTCTCTCTCTCTGCCTTTCCGTCCCTCTACCTGTCTCTCTGTCTGTCGCTGTCTCTCTGTCTGTCTCTACCTTTCTCTCTCTCTCATTTTGTGAAACTTATCTTTTGTAGATTTTAATTTACATTGTAGACCTTATGCAGGGCGAGGACTGGAGGCTAGAAAAGACATCAGCACTTGTTTTTCTTGATGATTGAAGCTCTCTCTCTCTTTCTCTCTCTGTCTGTGCGTGCGCGTGCACGCATGTGCATACATATACATATATATAGATCGGTGTTCCTTAATGCACCCACCCAACTAACCATCACTGTCATGTCGGTATCCTCAGGTTTGTTACCCGTCAGCGGGACTGGGTCTGCACCCAGCTGGGTTGACCCTCCATGACACATGACCACAGCATAATAAGGGACTGTCGTAACCCTCACGTCACAGGCTCTTCGTCACGTCTCTGCTCCCCCCCAGAGGGCATTGGACTAGAGTCCGTCTTCTTTCTCCCTCCAGAAGACTAGATTTTGATATGTGAAATGAGATACAAAAAACTAAAAGCGGTCATTTCTTTTTCTTTTTCTCTTGCTACGATAGATGGAGTGTGTATTGAGATGACCCGAAGGCATGGTCGTTGTGTCTAACCGTGGTTAAACACTCACCTTGCCAGTCAACAGATCGGGGTGGACGTACTTTGCCCACTTCTTCCTGGTCTGCTCCCGTATGTGTTGGCCTCTGCTCACCTGAACGATAAACACCGGGTTTGAATTATGTCCCTTCCGTTCTGCATTACCGCATTACCGCCCCCACCCTCCTGCCTTCCTAGCCGCATTTCTCCTCATCTTTCTCTGCATGATCTGTCATCACTGTTTTCATTTTCGCCGTCTCCTGTTCTGTGCCATTCCAATGGCATTCTTCCTATGGTGCTCAGTGCCAGCTCCTTGTACGTAGCCATACGCAGGTTTGTCCGGTCGCAGCCTCAGGGCCGGCATCCTACAGAGAGCAGTCAGTGTCAGATCGTCACTACAGGGGCAACCCACCAGATGTGGTGTTAAGTGGTGCCTGCTCTGATCCAACACCCGTAGGATACCAGCTCGCAAGTTTCCTGCTGATGACAATAATTAGTTTAAGTTAATTGCGGAGCCAGAGCCATGCATTACTGAATCTGCCCCATGTCTTTCCATGCCAAAGGCCGTGCAGTACTGAATCTGCCCCGTGTATTTCCATGCCAAAGGCCATGCATTACTGAATCTGCCCCGTGTATTTCCATGCTAAAGGCCATGCATTACTGAATCTGCCCATGTATTTCCATGCCAAAGGCCGTGCATTACTGAATCTGCCTGTGTATTTCCATGCTAAAGACCGTGCATTACTGAATCTGCCCATGTATTTCCATGCCAAAGGCCGTGCAATATTGAATCTGCCCCATGTATTTCCATGCCAAAGGCCGTGCAATATTGAATCTGCCCCATGTATTTCCATGCCAAAGGCCATGCATTACTGAATCTGCCTGTGTATTTCCATGCCAAAGGCCGTGCAATATTGAATCTGCCCTGTGTATTTCCATGCCAAAGGCCGTGCATTACTGAATCTGCCCTGTGTATTTCCATGCCAAAGGCCATGCATTACTGATTACTGCCCCGTGTTTTTTCTGCCCCGTGTTTTTCCATTTCCATGCCAAAGGCCGTGCATTACTGAATCTGAATTTCCATGCCAAAGGCCGTGCATTACTGAATCTGCCCCGTTTTTCCATGCCAAAGGCCGTGCATTACTGAATCTGCCTTTGTATTTCCATGCCAAAGGCCGTGCATTACTGAATCTGCCCCGTGTATTTCCATGCCAAAGGCCATGCATTACTGAATCTGCCTGTGCATTTCCATGCCAAAGGCCGTGCATTACTGATTACTTTCCATGAATCTGCCCCATGTATTTCCATGCCAAAGGCCGTGCATTACTGAATCTGCCCTGTGTATTTCCATGCCAAAGGCCGTGCATTACTGAATCTGCCTTACGTGTATTTCCATGCCAAAGGCCATGCATTACTGAATCTGCCCCGTGTATTTCCAAAGGCCAAAGGCCATGCATGACTGAATTTGCCCCGTGTATTTCCATGCCAAAGGCCGTGCATTACTGAATTTGCCTGTGTATTTCCATGCCAAAGGCCATGTATTACCGAATCTGCCCGTGTATTTCCATGCCGAAGGGCCGTGCATTACTGAATCTGCCTGTGTATTTCCATGCCAAACTGCCTGTGGTCTTTCCAGCAGAACGCAGAGGTAACTTTCATCACCAGAAGTAAGAATCACCAGAAGACTAGATGAATGAAGGTCAGGTTTAATTAAACCAAAACTTTTTTTTTTTTTTTTTTTTTTTTAAGATTATTTTTGGTACATCCAATTTGAATGTGAGCAGTGTCCACGTTCACAACATCACCGGAAAAGATTGTATAACTGTTGAATTCTCTACTAGTGTTGCGTTCTTGTTTTCCCCACACAGCTAAACTAAGAGAGAGAGAGAGAGAGAGATAACATATGCTCCTACAAATTATACAAACACCCCCAGCTCCCTAAAATATATCATGAAGTGCCTCTAAGCCTGAACTAAACAAACATGTTGTATTCTCTCCTCAGATGGACACACGGACTCCTGTTTCATGCTTGTGCCGAAACATTTGACCGAGTGTCCATGCATATGTGTGAGTGCATCAGTACTTATGTGAAGTGTCAGTGCGTGTCTGTGCTCTGTGTATGTGGAATGTTTGCTTACTCTACCTGTTCCACATTGGAGGGCGAGAGGTCGAGGCCAGCGTAGGACAGGTAGAATTGCGCCATGTCCTTCTGGGAGAGCACGGCGTTGGACACCAGCGCGTTGTTGTCGGTGTAGGAGGGCAGGGAGAGGTCCAGACCCTGCAGGCACGGGGCCAGTTGCACCTGGTAGGCCGGCTGGGGCAGGGAATCGAACTCAGGGTCCAGAAGACGCAGAGAAACCGCAGCTACCAGGTTACCCCCAGCGCTTAAACCTTTGTTGGGCATAATTGTTGAACACACGAACTTTCTCAATGGTACCGAACTTTGATAGGGGAGGAGGAGAAAGAGAGAGAGAGAGAGAGAGAGAGAGACAGACAGACAGAGAGAGAGAAAGAAAGAGAGAGAGTGGCAGAGACACGGAGAGAGAGAGAGAGAGGGAGGGAGAGAGAGAGAGGAAGCAGCCTTCTCTCTCTGATAGACATCCCACTACTGATTAATAATATACTGCACATTTAGGTGGGGATTAGAATCTCTCCTATAAAAGAAAAAAAAATCTTGAAAAACGTGCGTGCTATTTTGTCAAATGCAAAAAAAGGTTTTTTCTAATACTAGAATTTGATCGGAAATCAAACCGTGTAACACACATGAATTACGTCTGATCCATTAATAATGTGTATCTCAAGAAATCATTTTTCATCCATTCCGAAACAAAATATACAAATATTTTGTGATAATCAAAAACAAAACAAAAAACACACAAACACACACACACACACACACACACACACACACACGATGCTGAACTGAAATCATCATCTTCAAACCGTTTATTGAATACTAACGTAGAAAAGTAAGTCCATGGACTTGATCGTGAACTGGTAAATTGTGAGCAAGCTAGTTGTGCTGACCAAGTAACTTATCATTCGTAAAAGATATACTCATTTGCCTTATAAAATCATCTCAAATGTCAACAGACTCGTACACACTGTACGTACACATCAAACTATATCTGTAACAACGGCGTTGATCCTTTGGTTAATAAAGCCTTTGCTGATGGAACTTTGCTCCAGACATGCAGCTAAATTTACCCATATTACATAAGCCAGGTGTAATTTTCGGATAAGCTAAAGAACCTGTTCACAATTG